>PJEM01004236.1:66539-142115 GCA_004023845.1 Helogale parvula
GAGGGTGTCATGCTGAGCGAAGTAAGCCAGGCAGAGAAGGACAGATACCATATGTTTGCACTCATAGGTCTAGCAGGAAAACAGGAGAGACCTAATGGAGAACCAGGGGGAGCAGAGGAGGGAGAGAGAGTTGGGGAGAGAGAGGGATGCAAAACTTGAGAGACTATTGAATGCTGAAAATGAACTGAGAGTTGAAGGGATGGGGGAGGGGGGAAAAGAGGTGGTGGTGATGGTGGAGGGCACTTAAGGGGAAGAGCACTGGGTGTTGTATGGAAAACAATTTGACAATAAAATATTATGGAGGAAAAAAAAAGAAAAAAAATAAAAAAATAAAAATGGATTTTGAAGGATACGATTTCCCGTTTATGTAGAGATTTTTACGGCACACAGAAAAACTGACCTCAAATTCTCTCTGTAGGTCCAAAGAATAACATTTGTACTAACTAAATGCTTTCTACTGCTCTGAACTTATTTACCTAATTCCCAGGAGAAGAGCACATAAAACCCAAGATCTATGTCAATCATAAAGCTGTAACTCACCTTGATCGGGTTCTATGACGTCGTCTAGGTCGAGTATGAGAAGGAGAGCGAGACCGTGTCCGGGATCTTGATTTGGAACGTGACCGAGATCTTGGTCGGGTCTTCTCCTTCTCCTTTTCTTTTTTGGAATTCTTCTCCGGAGAAGGTTCTTTAGGCTCTGGTACAGGTTCAGGTTTGGGAACTTTCAGGATGTCACTGTAGAAACGAAAAGTTTATTTTTTTTTTCTTCTTTGGCTCACTTCTAACTCATAATACTATGATGTAATATGGCTATTTCTCTTTCTAAGATGTTTTCAAAATCCATGGGGACTTCTCCCTAGCTCCAAAAGATATACACAAGTCAGCGAAAGCCAGAAAGCAACTAACCATTCTAACTACATATACTGTTAAGAGCACAAAGTCATCCACAATATTAAGGAAAAAAGCAAGTTACAGGATATAAAATATCTGAAACAATACAACAAACCAATAGCAGTGGTCACCTTTAGGGTATTTTACCTTTTTTTAAAATTTTGGTGTTTATCTTTGAGATAGAGAGCTGAGAGCATGAGGTGGGGAGGAGCAGAGAGACCTGAACCGAAGCAGGCTCCACACTGACAGCAGAGAACTCCACACGGGGCTCGAGCTCACAAACCATGAGATCACGACCTGAGCCAAAGTCTGAGGCTTAGCCAATGGAGCCACCCAGGCGCCCCTGCGGCATTTTATTTACATTCTCCTATAGAATTTGAATCTTTCAACTTGCTCATCTTATGATTTAAAAAAAATATAAAAGGGAAATAAACAAGTAATTTTATGTTTGTAACTCAATTATACTGGCAGTTTGTAACAGCCTAAAATTGTGTTATTTATAAGTAAACTTTCATACACTTGCCTAGTAGAAGTGGCCTCTTGTACAGAAGGTTCTTTTACTTTCACTGATGGTTCTGGGAGCTCTGGGGTTTTTTCCTTCTTTTCTGGAGCAGGGGAAGGACTCCGGCTCTTGGTTCTGTGGCGGGGAGACCGAGAATGACTGCGCTTTCTCTCTCTCCTGACAGGGGAAGACCGTCTTCTAGGGGAAGGAGATCTGGATTTGCGTCTAGGATAAAAACAATTTTTTTCAGGTTTGCATCTAGGATAAAAGCAATTTTTTCAGGTTTTTGAATAACGTGGGATGAGGAGAGGGTCAAGGGCAAAGTGAAAAATGCATCTTTTTAATTATACCACTGTTCTTTATAGGTGAGACGTTCCTTATGAAAATAAGATACCCTGTCACATTCACTTAATATGGGAAGGGCCAAAAGAAAACCAGAAGGGCAAACAAAGGGTAACCACACTGTCTGAGACACCAGTTCTAAGAAGAAAGCACTGAGCTAGGAACTCTAGATTTGGAGTTTTAATCATTCCCAGAGATGAAGAGACCAAAGACCAACTTTTCAGAGGAAGAGAACGCTTAAAAGTAGCGAGATATTCCCTGGTGACAAATCCAACAAAACAGAGTTGAGGTGCACACAGATCCCACCACAGAGTTTGTCGGGTAGTCTAGGTATTCCAGAAAAATGACTAGTGCAATTAAAGTACTGTGCTCTTTGGAGGAAAAAAAGAAATACGTCAAATTTGCATAGCCTTTTGGGAAAAGAAGTCCCCTTTCCTTTTCAATAATAGTTTCCCCTCATAAAAGTGAAACAGCAGACCTGGTTCATCAATAATCAAGTAGTGGCCACGGTGATGTGCTTAACTCTAAAACAGTACTGCTTCCCTGGTAAGGAGGTTTTAATATCAAATACATAAAATGGACAAAGAAATTACCTCCACCCTTCAATTCCAGAAGATTTGTGAAAAAATCAGCAGAACTCTAAAAATGAAAAGCCTAGAATTCTCACCTTTCACCACAAATACAGTAGAAGCTGAGTCGTGGGTTTAAAAATGGAAAGCTAACCAGAGTCTCATTGGAAGGAAGAAGAAAACAAATAAATGATCTGTTTTGGGTTCAGTACAATCATCTAAGAAAAGCAGAACAGGGAATTAGAGAAGTGTAATATGAATGGCTAATGGGTACAGGTTTCTAACTGAAAGGAAAGAAAACGAGTTGGAGAAGATTAAAATAATTAAATGCTATATTTAAACAAAAGCAATATGGAAGGCAAGTCTAGATTTTGATTTATATATTGAGAGTTGTGTGATTTGCCAAGATTTAAGAGACAAATTATTATAGCCCAATGATCTGCCTTGAACAAAACTGAAATATTCCAGGCCAGAGACCAGCCTTAGTTCACCATGAAAACTGTATGATGGAAGATATCCTCTGAATAGTGCTGTTGCCTCCTTGCTAACTGTGTAACTTTCTACACACAGAATGCTATCGCAAGTATTTGTAAAACATCTGCATCCATTGTATTATACCTTCTTGGGCTCCGAGACCTCTCCCTTTTTTCTCTGCTGCTTTCTTTTTCTTCCTTATCCCTCTTATCCTTATCTTCATCTTGCTTTTTCATAGATGCCAACTTTTCTTGTTCAATCTGCAAAGACCAAGTTTTCAAAGTAAACAGAGCTGAATGTTTGAGATCACCAAACTGAGGAAGACTTGTGCCTCTGAGAAATGTCAATGCTAGAAATCATTTCATGAAAAGCATGTCTGCTTTTCAACAAGACTATTCTTGCTGAAAATTAATCCCTAACAGCTGAATGGAAAGAGAATACCTGTTTTTGAGTTTACTTAAAAAAATCATTTTCATGTTCAACTTATTCTTTTGTGGTTTAATATACACTTGCCCATACAAAGAAGCCATGCTTGTGCTTTTACATTATTATTAGAGTTCAATTTTCTTAAGCTAGAAGTACTCACATATTTACATTACAGCCAAGCAAAACAACATATTAATCCTGGCTGGGTAAAACTTAAAGTGTCTTAGGAGTCTGGATACTATGCCGTCAAATCAATATTACAAAAGAGAAAGGCTATTACCTGTCTTTGTTTGATCTCTTCTTTCTTCAGTTCTAGAAAAGCAGAAGGGATTCCAGCGATGTTTTCTTGTGCACTTAAAAGCAGGGGCCACAGCTCTCCCATAAATTCTCTAGCATTTTTCCCATTCAAAAACCCAGTCAGGTTGATTTGCATCATTTTGGAGTCTGGATTCTGCAAAAAGACATGACAGGAAGAGAAACAGGTTACTTCAAAACAAGCCAACCAACCAACCTAAAACTCATTAAATTAGTATCTTTTAAGTCTACCATAGGGGCTTAAATACATATATATTCTCTACTACTAGTTTTCCCTAGCAGCTTCTCAGCAATATAATCTCTAGCACAAATTACCAAGTTCTTTCTCACTCTACCAAAAGCATCAGAGCAGCCTGTTAATCCTTTGTGGATTTCGTAAGTATTTTTAGACTACGTGGCTGTTAGTGGGCCTTACATTTATTAACTTTAAAAACCATCATGAACATCCACAAATTCCTGCATTTACTAACAAGGAAAGTGTTTGCTTGCCTGGAAATTTTCCCCCAATGAGAAACTGAAAAAGTACATAAACTGTTCACTTCTCTAACGCTATAAGACAGCTTTCTATAAAGTATCTACCATCCAGTTATGAAAACTAACAAGTTATGCATGCACTCTGTAACTTCTGAAGACTACGCTGAAAGCCTGACTTCTACATAAGGAAAATCTACTATAACAATGCCTCTAATTCTCAACTGTCCACAAAGGGCTAAGAAGTCAAGTTTTCTCAAAAGTAACTGGGTTTTTAAATGCTAAATCTGTTGGTCAGGCAACAAGGTCCATATAACAAGCACAGCTCAATAGCACAAAGCAAGTACAGATTCCAGGTGTCTTCAGTTTCTTCTTGGAACCTTGGGGGTTTGGAATCGCCAAGTCCCCTGTAGAGAAAGATGTTCCCTTGGCTTGCTTCCGACTCCCTACTGCAACTCAACCACCTTGAGTTTAATGTTATATCATTTATCTAAATTGCAAAAGACGAACAAGCAATAATGAGTACACAACCACAAAAAAAGAAAAGATTGTTTAAAAAAGTTCTAAACTTTAATCTCATGCTCACTACAAGGGGAATACTACCAGATACTTAGGTTTTAAAAATGCACTAAAATACAAATCAGTAAAAGCATTTTTCCAATAAAATCTATCTTTAATCATTTTAAAAACGTTTCCCCCTGTTCCTGGTTTTCTAAATAAAACGTACACATTTTCAAAGAAGTGCTTTCTTAAACTTAATCTTTAAAAAATATTCACAATAAAACATAATTACCAAATTATTTTAAAAATAGAAATACCTTATCAGTTGAAATGCCAACTGTTCTGTCAAAACACAAGGGCGAACTCTTTGGGAGAAGGATTAACGTAAAGGTAAATGCACAGTGGTATATTTGCCAAAAGGTCATATGGTACATCTTACTATCCTTTGGGTCGTTGTGGCAAAACAATAAACTACCTTACGATAAAATTGTTTTTAAACATCAGTTCTGTCATCATCTCATATTATCTCACGTATGAAGAAAGGAATGATATTAACTGGTTCTAATAATGCTGCCAATTTATTTCAGTCTGAAGTTTAAGCATAATGTAAACAAAAAGTCTGTGCCTAAAATGTTAATTGATGACTAGCTGACATGCAGCTACAACTAAAGACTTCAGTTACTTGATTATTTTAAAAACAATATCCAATCAAATCAGAATTGCCCCTCATGCTTCACATAAACGTCCATCTCATCACAGTATTTTAAAGAGCAGTGTATAGATTTACCCAATTGCTCTTTCCTGTTTGTGTTTTTGTTGTTGTTGTTGATGTTCGGCCACTTTACACAACTCACCTCCAAACACACACTGCATCATCAAGGGAGTTGGGTCAGAGCGACATTGGGACACTCACTCTGCTGTGACCTAATAAGGTGATGGTGCTATACTTCAGACGCAAGGAATAACTTCCATTTTGGTTCAGGCCTTTTAAATCATAAATCACATTATCATTAGAAAATTGCTGTCAAAGTAACTTAACATGTAACAGCAAAATTACAAACAATAAGTTTGATTTTTCACCTGTGTAGCTTTCAAAACTATGTACCTTCACTAAACTTCCAGCCTTAATAGTTGTTTACAAAGTGAATTCTTTTCACAACAAACATTGTAAAACAACCCTCCTATATTTGCACTCCATAGAAAAATTCAGTTTCCATAGATTCACAAAATTACGTCACATTCAGAAATAAGAGCCACTTGTATATTATTACCTTCACTTCCAGCTGGTTGAATATAAACTCAATCACAACATCATCTTCAAACCCAAGGATTTCCGTTACTCGTTTTGTTATCCAAGGCTTTATAACCTCCAAATTTACTTTGCTCATATCCACCTGATAAAGCACACAAGAAATTACTGAGTACAGGGCTCACAACCCTAAAAGAAAGCTCACTTAAAGAGTTTTGTCCAACAAATTCCTTTTAACTGATGCAATTTTTTGGTGTAGCATGGCACAATCTGGCTCATTCCTATGTGGTTGTGCTATTCTGTGCACACTGGTGTTGCTAAAAGGTGGAAAATGTTAATAGTCCCAAAATGAATCAACTGTGCTATAAAGGTGCAAAACCAGTTTTATCTAGAAGAATACCTTTTTTTCTAGGCATTCTGCAAATTTCAGCTGCTTCAGTAGCTTCTTCTGTTTGTTGCTGAACCGATTATCCTGTTCTGCACTTGTTCCCTGCAGGACGAAAAATACGTTTTAATTAAAAGTTCAAAGTCAAATTCCTACTTTTAAACAGTTAATGACAGCTATGACCTTTACAGTAGAAACAGGGTAATCAAGTAAATAGAAAACACCATGGCTAATAATAGTCATAGGTGTAGAATCCATACTCTTTTCCCAATGAAGCATTTTAAAAACTTGACCGCACTGAAAAATTACAAAATATAGACTCGTTGTAACAAGTCAACATGGCAATACATAGCATAAGGCTGGCACCTCCCCTGCAACCAAGTTAAGCTTGATGTGTATCTTTTTTACACCCCTTTCTATGTTAAAATACATTTAAAGCTTTTTGGCATAAATAAGGATACACTGAAATATTTACTGTAATTAAAATATACACTTCCAAACAAGATCATTAAATTTCATCCTCTTCTGAAAACCAGTAGCATGCTTGCAAATTATGGCAATGCATGTGAACACCGGGAAAAGGAAAAAGAAAACACCCTGGGACCATATGTTACTTTTCACAACTTTGAGAACACGGAATCCGTTACAGGTTTACCGTAATAATGAACTTAATTTCGGCAATACTTTTGGAAAAATGAGAGCTTACAAATGCAATGAAAGACTATCAAGTGATCATTAATTAATCTGCATTTTCTCATTCCAAGTGGACCAAATAAAAAAATAACTGGCTATGTGATGTGAAACCTACTGACTGGTTCACAGAGTTGGCCACTGTCTCTTGGAAAGTGATCAGGAAAATTCTGTTTAGGAAGGTAAAAAACCTGGATTAGAATCCCAACTCTGCCACTACTTAAACCACAGGACTCAAAACACGTTACTTAACTGCTTTCAGAATGCTCCCTTACTTGCTAAACTCTATTTTGCAGGGCCCTGTAAACTCAGAAAATAATATATGTCAAGTAACCAGCACGTGGCAGAAGTTCAGCAAATGAAAGCTATCATTTCTATCTTAAATGAAAAATTCAGTGTACTTTCTTGTTGGCAGTGCACTAAAAAGATAACTGCCCTAAAATTCTTTTAACTCGGAATTTAAATCCAGTTAACTCCTTGAAAGAATTATATATAGGTGGTATATAACCCCCCCACCCTTTCTTCAAGGTTTTTACTAACATCAGAAGCAAACTGTTTCAAAATTTATCAGCCACCTTGTTCTTTTTTCTATCAGAACTCCTTTCCATTGGAAGGAAGTCATAACAACAAAAAAACAAAATCAAAAGAATCAGCTTTTGTGTCAAAACATTACATTGGGATCACAGGGAATATGGAGTACTTACAAAATACTTAAGACGGAAATTAGAAAATAGAGTTCATCAACAGCATGAAAATGTGATACTACTGTTACAGAAATCAAACAGTATCACCTGCACGACCTGAGAACAAACAACTGGCGGGAATAACACTGCAACTTTCCCCCCGAATACCTAACTGGCACATTTAAAGCCAACTCAAGAACTTCCGTGTTGGCTTTAGGGTGTCAAGACTTAGGTTCTCTCAAGTCCTGGTCCCCCCCCTCTTCCAACTTTCCCTTTAAAAACACGCAAACGGCCTATTCTCCACCCCAGGGAGCGGAGAGGGGCAGCGTATGTTACGCAAAGTACGGATGTTGACCCAAACCCCTGGTCTCTATGTGGTCCGTTCTGCATTAAAAGCACGTGCGAACTCTAGTCCTAGGAGTGTCACTTCCCAGCCATCTAGATCTCTGCGAAGAGAGATCTCATTTCCTGCAGAAGCGGAGTGCCGGACCAAAGCGCCCAGCAGTGGCACCCTGGTGAAGTCCGGGCCCTGAGCACCAACTTCGACGAGGCGGCTTCCCCGCCGGCAGGTGCTGCGCGCGTGGCCCCGGGACAACCCAGCGGACTTCAAGAAAAAAAAAAAAACACAACACCAAAACCAAAAACAAACGGGGGTACGGGTGGGGGGCGGTGTGAGGGAAGGAGGGAGACCCACCCCGCTCCCCTGCCTCCAGACACGTGCACACTTTTTGTTGCACCCGTTGCCCTTAGAGCGTCTCAGATTCAAACGTTCCAACTACGTATTATGTGAGTTCCCCTCCCTAAAGGGATATCAAATTGGGCGGGAGTTCCCGCGAACTCTGACCCCGCGCCTCCGCGAAGACTTAGGACCGGGAGGGAGGACGAGGGAGGGGGTGGTTGGCGCCGCTCGCTCTCCCGAGAAGCCGCCAAACACGGTTTCCTGTCCTCTCTCTAACACCCTCTCCCGGGGCGGTACCCCGCGAAACCGTGCTCTCCGGAATCCTCCCGCCGCCAGTCACCTCAGGGCTTCCCTCCGGCCTCCCCCCAGGGACTTCCTCCCCGCGGCCCAACTAGGCCCAAGGAGCCGGCGGCGCGCGCGGCTCGGCCTGCAGGCCCCACTAAGGCAGGCGAGCGGCGAGCTACGGCCCCGGCCCATTCCCGCCGCCATTTTCCGGCGACCGTCGCTGCCGCGTAGGGGGGACGATCCCGGAGGAGGAGACTGCGCAGGGGCGCACCGGTCTCCGCCGCAGGGCAGAGGGGGAGCGTCCGCCGGCACGAAGGGCCATCAGGATCTTCGAAGCCTCCCCTCGTTGGCCACACTGTCCCGAGTTTAGGCCTCCTGTCGGGCCTTACCGATGAGCCCCTCACCTCACCCCGGATCCCCGCGCTTCTACTTACGCGGAAGAATCCCGCGTCCATCTTGCTGCCTCGCTCGGAGATCGCTCCCTATCCCAAGATACACCGCGCCGCCGCGACGGAGGGCGGGACCGGCAGGGAAAGCCGAGCGCCCGGACGCAGCGCGCGCCGTTCCACCCGCCCCTTCAGCCGACACGAGGCCGCGCCTGCGTAGTGCGGTGAGTACCGGCCACGCTTGCGCACGCGCGTCCCGGGGGCGAGCCGCTGCCGGACTCGGAGACTCCCTAGGGGCGAGGCCTGGCGGGGGGCGGGTGGAGGAGAGTCTCGCGACCGCAGCCAATAAGAACGAGAGAGGGGGAAGGAGAGAAAGAGTCGTCGGGTCGCCCCGCCCAGACAATCCTTTTGTGGCTCTAGATCAGCCTTGTTCGCGCAGCGTCACTTGACCCATCCTTCGACCCGTAGTGGAGGAGGCCTCCCGCCCTGGGGGTTCCACGGCCATTGAAAAGAAAGGCTGTTACCTCGGAGTGACGCGAGCGACGCGGCCCGCGCGCGGAAGAGAAGCCTGCCGGCCTCGCCTGTCATCCCGAAAGTTGGGGTTGTGTTGGTTATACGAGTTCACCAGTCGCTAAGAGCGGCTCTCAAGTGGCGGAGCCCTGTAGTATGAATGAAGCCCGCCCCGAGGCCGGGTCTCGGCGGCTTTCTCCCCTGGCCCGCGCTGGGCTCACTGGTTTTCGGAGCTAAGCGGAAACGGCCGCCTGGCAGCCACGCCGACGGGCCGGAAGCGCCGCGGCCCCGGCCTGCGTGTCAGGCTGGGCCACGCAGGCTCGGCGCCCGGCGCGGGAAGGCGCGTGTCCCTCCGGCCGTAGTTTACAAAGTTACGTCCCCGCACGCTCGCGCTCGCCAGTCCCGCATCACCCCCCGCACCGTGTGGATGTCTGTTCCGCGGCTCTAGATACGAGTTCTGTGCTCACAAAGTCCAGCTCAGACTTCTCCCGATCTTCCCAGCTTGTACAAGGCAGCCTCCTGCTTGACATTCCCACTGGGAGAGACCTCAGAAGCTGAACACGTCCAGGAATTGAACCCCTGATGCCTTCCCTTCTCTCCCCTCACTCCTGACACACCCCGGAAAACCGACCCGTGCCTCCCCAAGTCTCCTGCCTCCATCAATGGCAACAGCCCTCCTTTGTTCAGGCCGCAAGCCTTGGTGTTATTCTCGATTTCTCTTCCACCCCACTTCCAGGCTACCAGGAAACCCACTCAGCTACTATCCTGGCTCAAGACCGAACTAATACCCTGGCTTCCTAACTGGTCTCCTTCCACCCTTGCCACTGACCATCTTTTCTAAATGCAGCAGAAAACCATAGACATGTCACTCTTAAGCCCCAAACCTTCCCAAAGTCCCTCATTTTTCTCAGAACAAAGGTTAAAATCTTACCCGATGCTCCCCTACTTCTTTGATCTCCTTCCTAGTGCCCTGGCACTGCTCACTGCTTGAACTTCTTAAGTTTGCTCTTGATTCAAGACCTTTGCACTGGTTGTAACTTCTGCCTAGAATGCTCTACCATCACATACCTACTTGGTAAATTTCAGGGTTTTACTCAAGTCTCACCTAGTCAACGAGGTCTACCTTGACTATCCCACTGTAGATTGCTTATACACTCTCTATATAACCCCGATGCCTCTTAATCTACTTTGCTTTTTCTCATAGCTTTTGCCACCCTGTAATATTTATTTACCTATTTTTAATGTTTGTTTATTATGTGTTCCCCATACTGGAATGTAAACTCCTTAAAGTCAGGGCATTTGTCTTTTTTGCTCACTGGTGTATCCCTAGCACCTGGAACAGCGTCTGGCACATAGTAGAGGCTCAATAAGATTTATTTTTTTTAACTTTTGTTTAATGTTTATTTTTGAGAGAGGGAGACAGAGCATAAGGAGGGTAGGGCCGAGAGAGAGTGAGGGAGACACCGAATCGGATGCAGGCTCCAGGCTCTGAGCTCTCAGCACAGAGCCCAATGTGGAGGCTCCAAACCTACGAGTCCTGAGATCATGACCTAAGCCAGAGTCGGACACTTAACCGACTGAGCCACCCAGGTGCCCCTCCATAAAATTTACTGAATGAATGACAGCATTGTCAAAGCATCACAGGGGCGCCTGGGTGGCTCAATTGGTTAAGCGTTCGACTTCAACTCAGGTCATGATCTCACAGTTCATGGGTTCGAGCCCCGCGTTGGACTCTGTGCTGCCGGCTCAGAGCCTGGAGCCTGTCTTCAGATTCTGTGTCTCCCTCTCTCTCTGACCCTCATCTGCTCATGCTGACTTTCTCTCTCTCAAAAATAAAATAAAACTTAAAAAAAAAAAAACCAAAGCATCACAGATGGGGAACTAACTGTCTTCCACAGAACAAGCCAGGTGACCAGATGGAACTATGAAATCACAGTGCCCCACATCGCACTATTATCTGTGGTTCTGATCATTGTGGTTTATCTTTTCTTTACTGTCTCTGTTTGGTGCTGCCAATCCCGGAGATGTTGACTTTCCTTGCAGTTCTGCCATGGACCCTTTCCTTCTACTTTGTGCCCAGCGAAGATGTCCTATCTGTCCTATCTTGGTTTAAGTTCTGTCCCAGACCCAAATGCGCAACTTCTTGTTGGCAATCACGTGGAATGTCCTGTGGGTGCCTCACACGCAACGTGTCCCAAAATGATTTCATCTTCTTCCACTTGCCTCAACCCTTTGTTTTCCCATTTTTCAGTGAATGAGCCTAACCTTCTCCCTGTCACCATTCATGCTCTTCAGACTCCTGCCTTTGCATTTCTGCTGCTTTCCTTCTAGCCCTATTGCCTCTTTAATTTGGATTACTCTCTGGACCATTGCAGCAACAACTTATTAACATTTCCCTTGCCTCAGGGTTGATGTCTCCACCACATATCCAGAGTGATTTTCTAAGGTAATACTCTTAATCCTTTCACCCTTCACCTTGAAAACCTTTCCTTGGCTCCCCATTGTCCTCTAGATAAAGCCCAAGCTAGTTATTGTGGCCTACAAAACCCTTTACGATTTGTTTATTGGTCTCTTCTTCAGACTCATCACAAGGACCAATCCTCTCCCTAGCCACATCCTTCACTTGTAACCTGCAGCCACGCTGAGCTACAGATGTGGTCTAATTAGGAACAGGGTAGGTTTCCAAAGTCAGTTTCTTGTCTGTATGTTGGTAAATCTGAAGTTACTAAGAGGTGACTCACAAATCACCTCAAACAAGTCTTTTCCGACCAGCCTTTCGAAAATAGCAGAACCGTCTCCCCACTCAGTCATACCTTGCTTTTTTTCATACCTGACATTGTTATCTATTTTGTTTACATGCTTACTGTTTTTGCCCCCATTAAAAAAACCCCAAAAACTATGAGTTTTTTGCTCACCATTAAAGCCTTTGTATCTAGAACAGTATCTGCCACATTCTTGGAGGTCAGTAAATATTTGTTGTATAAATGTATGAGTAAGAGTCAGGATCAGGAACCAAAGGCATTTCTAGCAACGAGTGAGTCTGTTCTTTGAAATAGTATAACCATTCATTCTTTCAGGGAGAGTCCACATTGAAAACTCTGCTGAGGCAAGTAAGCCTTCTCCCTGCAGGTCAGTGTGGTTCTTGGCAATCAAAGTATCTGCGGACGCCGTCTCCTGCTCACTTGGATACTGTGCAGATCAAAATGGATCTTAAAGCCAAGAAGCCATCCCCAGTGAGCCACTGGTGGTTCTTTGCTAGGTCTGGTCTTTAAGTCCTCAGATTCGCTCTGAGCCTCTAAAAGCTAGTGGGCAGCCAGCCTTAGTGTTGATCCTGGAGGCCCAGAGTCCAAGACTCCTCCATTTCATCAACCTCTTTTCCTCATTGCTCCCTGATTGCTGTTCCTGATAGAAGCATTTCACCTGCGCCCTGTTCCCCCTGTCCTTCACAGTCACTGGTCCTGAAAATAACCATCCCTCCAGCAGGGGCACTCTGTGATTTTCTCACCCCGTTCAGCTTTCGTTCTCATTTCTACGTCTGTCTCTGTCATTTGCTTCTTTCTTTCAGCTCTGCATTTGCGTTCCCTAGATAAAACAGATTAACAGTCTTCACAAAGTATGTCAAGAACCAAGTGCAAATTTACCAAACAAGCTTTGGACTAAAATAATCCTATAATGGAAATGAAAATGCCTGATGGATAAAAACGGATGCATTTTGCTCTGGAAGGTGTCTTTGAGCACATCAGTGACTGTAGTAGTTACATATTGTTGAATAACTCCCCAAATTTAGCAACTTGAAACCTTAAATATTTGTTATCTATCATGTACTATTTCTGTGCATCAGGAATCTGGAGTGCCTTCTTTGGACATTTCTGGCTCAAGGTCTTTCAAGAGAATGTAGTCAAGATATTGGCCCAGATTACAGTCAACTGGGCCTGGAAAATGTGTTTCCAAGAAGGTTCGCTCACATGACTATTGGCATGAGGCCTCAGTTCCTTGCCACACTGACTTCTCCATAGGCTGTTTCAGTGTCTCATGATCTGATGGCTTCCCCCAGAGCAAATGATCCAAACGAGAGCAAGACAGAAGCCATGGTGTCTTTTAATGCCTCACTTCAGAAGTCATACACCATAATTTCCACACTATCCTATTTATTACACAGTTTGTTCGTATTCAGTCCTGGAGGGGACAGCACGAGAGTGTGAATACTAGCCGCTGAGGAGCTTTGGGGGCCGTCTTGGAGGCTGGTTACTGGGATAAGGATTGGTAAGTTGAAAATGTAGGGGCACTTGGGTGGCTCAGTCAGAAGAGCATGCAACTCTCGATCTCGGGGTTATGAGTTTGAGCCCCACGTTGGGTGTAGAGATTATATATTTTATAATTACATTTATATATTTTTATAATTATATAATATAATACATAATAAATATATAACAATAAAATAAAAAATACGTAAGTACAAGAGTTTGTATACATCTAGTTTTTTATTTTTATTTTTTTATTAAAAAAATTTTTAATGGTTTTTTTCTTTATTTTTGAGAGACAGAGACAGTGCGAGCAAGGGAGGATCAGAGAGAGAAGGGGACACAGAATCTGAAGCAGGCTCCAGGCTCTGAGCTAGCTGTCAGCACAGAGTTCGACGCTGGGCTTGAACCCACGAACGTGAGATCATGACCTGAGCCGAAGTCAGATGCTCACCCGACTGAGCCCCCCAGGCACCCCTACATCTAGATTTAGAAAGGACTGCATTCCTTCTCTCCCCTCAGAAACCTTTGCACATATTCAGTTCCCTTGATCAAGAGCGACTGTTCCCTCTCTTCCAGCCTTTGCCTTGGCCTCCCCATCTTGTCTCTTTACCTTTAATCCTTTTAACTAGCCATGAATTCTTCCTTTAGGGTTTAACTAATTAATCAATTTTAGTGTTTGTTTATTTTTGAGAGAGAGAGAGAGACAGAGTGTGAGCTGGGGAGGGGTAGAGAGAGAGGCTCATGACCTGAGCTGAAGTCCGACACTTAACTGTCTGAGCCACCCAGGCGCTCTTCTAGTTTAATGTTACCTCTTCCAGGAAGCATTTCCAGTAGTGGAACTTAGTACTTACTGTCTGAATATCTCCTCCTCCTCCTCCCCTTCTCCCTCCCCCTCCTCCTCCTCCTCCTCCTTCTTCTTCTGAGTATCTTTTAGGGGATTGCTGAGCCCCCCCAAGCCCCAATGGTAGACCTTCTCAAACAGGTTCCCCATATTCTACTCATTAGCGTATTTTCCATTATATTCTAATCATGTACTTGCTCATCTCCACTCCTACCCCACCCACCCCCTGCCACCACACAAAACTCTTTAAAGGTAGGAACTATGTCTCCTCTCTTTATCATCAGTACCCAAAACAGAGTTTGGCAAATAATAGGTCCTACGTACATGTGCAACAAATACACACCATGGGCATATGCACAATAATTGAGTATTAAAAACAATATTCTGGGGGCGCCTGGGTGGCTCAGTCGGTTAAGCGTCTGACATTAGCTCAGGTCATGCTCTCACCCGCATCGGGCTCTGCAGACAGCTAGCTCAGAGCCTGGAGCCTGTCTTCAGATTCTGTGTCTCCTTCTCTCTCAGACCCTTCCCTGCTCACGCTGTCTCTCTCTGTCTCTCAAAAATAAATAAATTAATTAATAAATAAAAACAATATCCTGCCAAGCTGAAGATTTCCATCATAAAACAAACTTTTGGATACAGAATAAACTTGTATTAAGAAAGTATAAAATTTTAACAACAGGTGTAGGGGCGCCTGGGTGGCTCAGTAGGTTAAGCGTCCGACTTCGGCTCAGGTCATGATCTTGCATTCATGGGTCTGAGCCCCGCGTTGGGCTCTGTGCTGACAGCTCAGAGCCTGGGCCTGCTTCCGATTCTGTGTCTCCCTCTCTCTCTGCCCCTCCCTGCTCATGCTCTGTCTCTCTCTGTCTCAAAAATAAAACATTAAAAAGAAACAGGTGTAATTACAACTTTATTAAAAATTTTAGTAGTCAAATTAAGTCTGGCATTACAGTATAGGAATAATAGCTTCTTGGCACTATAGTGTTTCTGCACTCACTATACTGCACATTAAAAAAAATAAACTCTACACCCAATGCGGGACTCAAACTCATGACCCTGAGTGCAAGAGTTGAATGCTCCACCAACTGAGCCAGCCAGATGCCCCTATAGTGCACATTTTTAATATGAAATGGACACTTTATGATTGCTGAATTTCTCATGGGCATCTCCATATTTATTTTATTGTCATTTGTAGTTTTATGACACTTTCATTTACTGTGTTTTCATTCTATAAATAATCAGAGTCACTATGAGGTTAACTCTATGAAGGCCAGAAATTTCTTGGCAATAAAGGAAAAGCTTACTTGAATGTATCATTAACATATCAAGCTGTCAAAAGTAATATAAAAACAGAGAGGGGGACAAACCACAAGAGACTCTTAAATACAGAGAACCAACTGAGGGTTGCTGGAGGGGTCTGGGGTGGGGGGATGGGCTAAATGGGCAAGGGGCATTAAGAGGGGCACTTCTTGGAAAAGCACTCACATCAATCCTATCGCTGATATCATTATTACACTATATGTTAACTAATTTGGATGTAAATTTTAAAAAGTTAATAAAATATCAAGCTGTCAAACTATAAGAGATTTCTAGTTCCTTCATAAGCAACTAGAAATATCAGCTATGTAAGACATGAAACAGCAGTCTGGGATTTTCTGAATCTCGCTTTCTGAGTCTAATACGAGATTCACTAGATGGCGTTCTCTCCTCTCAGAAGGAAATAAACTATCACAAAGACACTGTGGTTTTATTGGTTGGTTTTTACTGAGCCCTGACTGTGTGCTCACCATGGGGTTCTTTGATAAAACAAGGGAAGTTTACCATAGTCCTCAGGGAGCTCATAATATAGCCAGAAAGGTGAGAGCAACAGCACATGTAATAACAATGTAATTGCCTACTTTGCTTTCCACCTCGTAGAAAATTCCCCCACAGATGTTACATTCAGGCATTAAAAAAATTTTTTTTAATGTTTATTTTTTGAGAGAGAGAGAGAAAGAGAGGGGCAGGGGAGAGAATGAGCAGGGAAGGGGCAGAGAGAGAGGGAGACACAGAACCCAAAGCAGGCTCCAGGCCCCAAGCTGTTAGCACAGAGCCTGACATGGGGCTCAAACTCATGAACTGTGAGATCATGACCTGAGCCCAAATCGGAGGCACCCAGGTGCCCCTGTGTTGGCATATTTTAAAAATATTTATTTGCTTTCTTTCTTTCCCCCGTTCCTGGGCAGCCAGGAGTGTCTGAGGAATATCACACATGTCCCACCGGTGTTGGGGGGTGGGGGGTGCTGTTCGCCTGTACTCTGCCCGCAGCTAGCCCCACGCTCCCGCGTCAGAGATGACAGTCGTGTAGGACAGGAGTCCCCGTCAGTTTGCAGATCACAGTAACTGCAAGAAAAAGGCAATCTTGTCCATAGCCTGATCCCCAGAAACTTATAGACTCTGTTTCCTGGAGGCCTGATACCACCCTCATGGAGATGTAAGGGGGTTTAGGTCCTTGCCATGGTGATGTGGGAAACAAAGGCGAATGAAAAATTAAACTCCCTGACTGCCCACTGACGAGTCCTGAAACAGGCAGAGTGACCACTTTCTAGGAGCTCAGCTGTCCGATGGTGACACTTTGCTGGGAGCAAAAGGGAATCTTGGCTTAACATTATCCTGATCCCCAGGATCCTGTGAGTCTCCTTAAACACATAAAGATTCCTTTGCAAGTTCCTTTGTCACAACTCCCTCAAGTATGTGTTGGCAATTTACTCCGAGCATATGGCCCC
This sequence comes from Helogale parvula, assembly GCA_004023845.1. Classification (NCBI taxonomy): domain Eukaryota; kingdom Metazoa; phylum Chordata; class Mammalia; order Carnivora; family Herpestidae; genus Helogale; species Helogale parvula. Next base: position 83,748 of record PJEM01004236.1, read on the forward strand.
GGATACATCTGAAGGGTCTCATGACTGAGGTTTTACTAAACGGTAACAAATGATGTTTTCCTAACAAAGCCTCACCCCTCAAGGTCCTGGAAACCTTGTTTCCAAAGTTCCTTAGAGACTCAGGCTGTCCCCAACCCCCTCCCAACCCAAAGGTATGTAATCAGTCAGTCTTCACACCCCCAGTGCAGCTCTTTCTGTCCACGCTTCCTGTCCCCTGTGCTTAATAAAATCACCTTTTTGCACCAAAGATGTCTTCAAGGATTCTTCCTTGGCCGTGGACTCTGAACCCCCACCATCACCCCAAAACCCCATCATTAGTGGTTTAAACCCATTAGCTAATTCAGCCTCACGATAGTTCCGAGTAGGCTGTTGTGGGCTGAACTGTGTCCCCCCTATTCCACATTCACCTGTTGAAGTCCTCACCCCTTAGTACATCATAATGTGACTGTATTTGGAGATAGAGTCTTTAGAGAGGTGATTAAGTTAAAGTGAGGTCATTAGGTGGGCCTTAATCCAATATGACTGTGTCCTTACAAGAGCAGATCACGACACACACACACACACACACACACACACACATACACAACAGGAAGACCCTGCGAAGACACAGGGAGAAGGCGCCATCCACAAGCCAAGGAGAGAGACTTCAGAATAAACCAACCCTGCTAACACCTAGACCTTATACTTCTAGCCTCCAGAATTGTGGGAAAATAAATTTCTGTTGTTTACATCTCCCAGTCTGTGGTAATTTGTTATAGCAGCACTTGAAAATTAATACATAGTTATTATCCCGGTTTTAGAAAGGAGCAAAATGAGGCCCAGGAAGGAAGTGCGTTACCTAAAATCACACAGCCTGCATTGGACAGAACTCACTTTTAGGGTTTGGTCTGTCTGCTGAAGGCTGGGACCACGACATTACTAACGGCTTGACTTCCATGCAGGTGTTAAGGAAACAGCAGGAGAAGGGAATATAGACAGATCTTATCCTGTTGGTGAATGAGCAAACAAGGCTTCCTTAACCTGGTCATCAAATGCCTCCCAGTCTGCGCCCAAACCCAGGTGAAAGAAAGGGAAAGCCAGAGGGGCTTGGGTGAGTTTCCTTTGTGTCAGGCTCTGGACCATCATGGCAGTAGTGGCCATAAGGGATCAGTGATTCAAATCATTCTTGGGGCCCCTGGGTGGCTCAGTTGGTTAAGCGTCTGACTTCGGCTCAGGTCATGATCTCACAGCTCCTACGTTTAAGCCCCACATTGGGCTCTGTGCTGACAGCTCAGAGCCTGGAGCCTCCTGCCAATTCTGTGTCTCCCTCCCTCTCTCTCTCTGCTCTTCTCTCACTCAGGATCTCTCTCTCAAAAATAAATAAAATATAAAATTTAAAAAAAAGATCAAATCATTCTTGACTTCATTAAAATGAGCAACAATTTGGGGTGCTGGTAGCTCAGTTGGTTAAGTGTCTGACTTTGGCTCAGGTCATGATCTCATGGCTCGTGAGTTCAAGTCCTGCTTCAGATTCTGTGTCTTCCTCTCTCTCTGCCCCTTCCCTGCTCATGCTTTGTTTCTGTAAGATTTAATAGATGGAGGCAGAGATGAGAGGAAAGAAAGAGACCAAGTTATGGAGCCAAGAGAACCTTTATTGGGATCTGCGATTCCTGGGTGAGGTTCCGTGACTCCGGGACTGGTATAGGAGGGGCAAGGTATTTTATGGGTGAAAGACTTCCGGTCCGGTCCTGAGAGGGCAGACCACCAAATAAGGGCACTTTAGGGACGTGGCGGGATGGGATAGGTTGCCTCCCCTGTCAGGGTGATGAAAAGCTGGGGCTTCATGATTGGCTGTTTTCAAACTGGCGTGGAACATTCCAGGTCTGCAGGTGACGAGTGGGGGTCGTCGGTGCACAGTGTTTTTTCTCCAACCCACAGCAAAATGGTCGCTCGGTCGCCGTCTTAAGGTAACTCTTACAGTTTCTCTCTCCTTCAAAACTAAATAAACATTAAAAAAAAATTAAGTGAACAGCAACCCTTAAGTGATATATATTTTTTTCTTTTTGTTAACATTTTTATTCATTTTTGAGAGACAGAATGCTGGCAGGGGAGGGGCAGAGAGAGAGAAAGGGAGAAGAATTTGAAGCAGGCTCCAGGCTCTGAACTGTTGAGCACAGGGCCCGACACAAGGCTCCTGACCCGTGAGACCATGACCTGAGCGGAAGTCTGAGGCTTAACTGACTGAGCCAATCAGGTGGCCCTGAGTGATCTTTTCTTTCTTATCTTCCATGTCCAAATTCCCTAGCTGGGCAGGGTCCTTATGACATTGTCTTGTAAATGTAGGGCTGGCTAAGGGACCAACCGGGTCAGTAAATATAAATTTGGATAACAGATCTTCCCTTTTGGCCCCAAAGAATTACTGAGGGGCTGTTGTCCAGTGGTCTTTGGGCAATAGACAAAGATCCTCAGGCCAATATATAGTGTATGAGCATATGAATTGTGATTTGTCACCAACGGCCCTTCACCCCAAGGAATGCTAAAGTTCTGTAGGCTGAAAGGAAATGATAGCAGTGAGAAATTTAGATCTAGGGGCGCCTGGGTGGCTCAGTCAGTTGAGTGTCTGGCTTTGGCTCAGGTCATAATCTCGCGGTTCGTGGGTTCGGGTTCGAGCCCGGCGTCGAAGCAGCCTGGAGCCTGCTTCACATTCTGTGTCTCCCTCTCTCTCTGCCCCTCCCCCTGCCCACTCTCTGTCTCTCTCTCTCAAAATAAAATAAAGACATAAAAAAATTTTTTTTTAATTCTTAAAATATCAATTGACTTTAAAGCCAAAATAATAAGAATGTAATTTGGGATATTTTTAACATACGTAGATGTAAAATATGTACTAATCGTAGCACAAAGGACAGCAGCAAGGTAAGTGGAATTGTGCCCTTGTAAATATGTCAAGCTTCTCCAAACTGATTTTTTTTATTCCAGTATAGTTAACGGACGGTGTCATATTAGTTGCAGACGCACAGTATAGTGACTCAACAACTCAGTACATTGCTCAGGACTCATCATGGTGAGTGTGCGCTTAAACCCATTCACCCCCCTCACCCCACCCCTCCTACCTCCCCTCTGGTAAACATCAGTTTGTTCTCTATAGTTAAGAGTCTGGTTTTCACTTTGTCTCTCTTTTTCTTTGTTCGTTTGTTATGTTTCTTAAATTCCACATATAAGTGAAGTCACAGGGTATTTGATTTACTCTGACTGATTTATTCCACTTACCATTATACTCTCTAGATCCATCCATGTTGTTGCCACCGGCAAGATTTATTTTTATGCTTTTTAAAAATCTATTTGAGATTTATTTTTATCTTCCATTAAGTTCCAGTAAAATCCAAACAGAGTTTTTGAGGAGAGGGGCACCTGGGTGGGTCAGTCAGTTAAGTGACCGACTCTCAGTTTCAGCTCAGGTCATGATCTCAGAGTTCCTGAGTTCAAGCCTTGCATCAGGCTCCATGCTGTTAGCTGCTTGGGATCCTCTCTGTCCCTACCCTGTTCATACTCTCTCTCTCTCTCTCTCAAAATAATAAATGAACCTTAAAAAAAAAAGAATTTTGAGGAGTTTGGAGGTCGATTACATAATTTTTATAAAGACAAATGTCCAAGAGTAGCCAAGATACGACAGTGCTGAGGAGAAATTGAGGGGGCGGGGGAGGCCTCGTCCCGCTGCATTAATTCAGAAAATGTATCTGTGTGGGGACTGACAAACTCACCAAAGAAGCACAGCACCATAGAAAAAGACCCACATACATATGAAACCTTGATAGAAGGCAGGTGGCATTGTAGATACCGGGGAAAGGATAAGTAACCATTGGTTATGCATGAGGAGAAAATGAAATTGGATCCGTACCTCACTCTACATACAAAAGTCAGTTTCCAATGATTAAACACAAGTGAAAGACAAAACTTTAAAAAAGAAAAGAGAAAAGAAAAAGAAACAAAGAAGAAAGCAAGAAAGAAAGAAAGGAAGGAAGAAAGGAAGGAAGAAAGTTTTAAGAGAATATCTTCAAGGCTTAGGGTAAGGAAGATTTCCCTAAGATATAAAGAAAATGCGAACCATAAGAGAAAGACAATCGTTATGTTTGACTACATTAAATTAAAAACATTTGCTTATCAAAAGATACCACCTACTAAAAAAAGACGAGTTGTGAACTGGGAGAAGTTATCTGTGACAATGTTATTATAACTGAAAAAGGATTAGTATCTAGAATGTACTCTTCCAAAACTGTCACACACTAGTAAGAAAAAAGCAGACAACCCAATGGAACGATGGGCAAAGTCTTGAACCGGCCAGCGTTCCACAGAAGAATCTATCCTTCTCTTTAGTGATCTGGGAAATGCAAATTAAGATCACAAGACACCAATTTACATCGACTAGACTACTTATGCCACATTAGGAAGTCCGGTGAGACAAAGTGTTACTGAAGAAGTAGATTAACTCGAACTCACATATTCTACTGACAGGATAGTATACTGGTGCCAACACTGTGGAACACCATTTGTCATTTGTCATTATCGAATAAAATCAAAGATGTGGAAACCTTATGACCCAGCGTTTCCACTCCAGACAATCCATGCGTGTCCCAAGAGCCATGTGCAAAATATGCAATATTCTTCCTACTGGCAAGAAACTGGACATAACATAAATGTCTGTCTCCAGGATCATGGATAAGTAGATTGCAATATGTCTTTAAAATGGAATTTTAAAGAAAATGGCATTGAGTATAGGTGCGTGACACAAACTAGGTAAAACTTTAAAATTGACTGAAAAGGGGTGCCTGGGTGGCTGGGTCGACTGAGTGTCTGTCTTCGGCTAGCCCGGTGCCTGGCTCTCTGCTGTCGGTGCAGAACCTGCTTCAGATCCTCTGTCCCTGCCCACCCCCCCTGCTTGTTTTCTCTCTCTCTCTCAAAAAGAAATAAACATTTAAAAAATTAAATTTACAGTGAAAAGAACAAAACAAGTCGCAAAAGACCATGCACAGTATGAGCTCATATATCAAAACATGAAAAAAAAAAACTAGCAAAACTCAACACCATATCGTTTTAGGGAAGCATGCCCTTACAACAAAATTATTTTTAAGGTGAGGAACGTTCCGGAAAGTGGTTCTTCAGGGGATCAGAGTGGAGGATGAGATAGGGAAAGAACACGGAGGTCAATTATTAAACAGTACTGGTAATGCTCCAAGTCTTGAGTGAGAGTGTTCAGAGCCATTCTTTTTAAATGTTACATATTTTACTTGGTATTTTACAAATCTAACACAGTATGGCAGGGGCGGGGGAAACTCCTGGTGTGGTTAGATTGTTGACAAAAGGATTTCTCAATTGCTGCTGTGCAAGAAGACAATGGAGTCCTATTCCAAAGTGTTGGAGGAAAAGAACTTTGAAACTAGAATTTTATCTTTAGTTATACTGTCATTTAAATATTAGAGCAAAATAAATATTTATTCAAGGCCTCAGAAATGTTGCCACATAAAGAACTTCTTTGAAATCACTCCTAAAGAGAACTGAATCCAGACGAAAGCAATGAAATATGGGGGGTAGAGGTGAATAAATGACTTAGTAAATTTTATTAACTCCAAAATCGAAAATATCACAGATTCTAGAACTAAAACTCTAAGTGTCCTTTCTTGGTAATCAGAGAAATCCAAACAAAAGCAACAATTAGATAATATTTTATATCCATAATATTGCCAAAAACTTAGAAACCCAAGGTAATTCAAAGGGTCAGAAAGGATATGGAGGAAAGAGGATTTTTTTCCACGAATTGCCAGTGGAGGTAGAAACTGTGCGTGCTTTTTCCCTGTTTATTCCTGGAGGTAGAAACTATGTGTGTCTTTCCAAAAGGAAGGCCTTTTGGCTGTACTTAGTCAAAGTAAGTGTAATGTGTGTCTTATGACTCAGCAATTCTACTCCAAGCATAAAAATGTACACCCTTCTCCACCCCCCATGCCAAGAAGGCTTCACATACAGATCAGTAAGGGTGTGTATCTGAGAACGTATCTTTCATTTTGTGTAAGTAGTTGGAGCCAGAGGCAAACTGTGTATCTGCCATTCAGAGATGGATGAGAAGGAGCGCGTGGGTGGCCCAGTCGGTTAAGCCTCCAACTTTGGCTCAGGTCATGATCTCATGGAACCTGCTTCATATTCTGTGTCTCCCTCTCTCTTTGCCCCTTCCCTCCTCATGCTCTGTCTCTATTTCTCTCTCAAAATTAACAAACATTTTTTTTAAATTTGTGTGTGTGTTTTTTTAATGTTTTTATTTATTTTTGAGAGAGAGAGAAAGACAGTGTGAACAGGGGAGGGTCAGAGAGAGAAGGAGTCTCGGGATCTGAAGACAGGCTCCAAGCTCTGAGCTGTCAGCACAGAGCCCGATGCGGGGCTCGAACCCACGAACCATGAGATCATGACCTGAGCCGAAGTCAGACGCTTAACCGACTGAGCCACCCAGGCGCCCCAAAATAAACAAACATTAAAAAAAATTTTTTTAAAGAGATGGATGAGAAAAATGTGGCACATTGATGAACGCTACCCAGTAATCAGAAATAAACTGGATTTATATTCAGCAATATGGTTAGAGCCTTAAAAAAAAACATTTAGTGATAAAAGTAAGAAACAGAACATCTTTATCACAACTATGTAAAATAAGTTTGTATAAGGGCGCCTGGGTGACTCAGTCAATGGAGCGTCTGACTTTGGCTCAGGTCATGATCTCATAGTTCGTGAATTCCAGCCCCGCATCAGGCTCTCTGCTGTCAGCGCGGAGCCTGCTTCAGATCTTTTGTCTCCTCTCTCTCAGCCCCTCCCTTGCTCAACTCTCTGTTTCTCTTAAAAAATAAATAGATAAAACTTAAAAAGAAAAAGAACATTGTATATTTTTTAAGGCACATTCATTCCATCATGGACTCATTAAGTATGTTTTCATCATTTATTATGACTCTTGACATTGGGAATATAGCAGCAAAGATAACAAAATTCTGGTTTTTATGGAACTTCTATTACAAGAAGACAGATCATAAGGGAAAATGAATGAGGAACACAAGGTGGAGACAGGTGACGAGCTAGGTGTACTGTTTTGACACAGGGTGGCCGTGGAGGTCCTCTCTTATAAAGTGACCTTGAACCTGTGTTAAGAGAGGCAACACCGTGGGTTTGTGGAGGAGGAGAATTCCAGGCAAAGAGAAGAGTAGGTGCAAAGGTCCTGAGGTGGGCGTGTGTTTGACATGTTTTAGAAACAGTAAGGAGATCAAGGTGTGGCTGGAGTGGAGTGAGAGAGGGAGTTGCAGGAAGTGAGAGAGGTTAGAGTGGCCGAGATTTTGCTTGGAATGAAATGAGAATCCATTAGGAGCTTTTTGGCAGGGGAGTGAAATGATCCAGCTTATTTTTAAAGGATCACCGTGGTTATGGTGCAGAGGCAAGCCCAGAAGCCGGAAGAGCAGGGAGGAGGCTACTCTAGTGGTCCAGACAGAGGGGGTGGTGATTTAGAGTAGGGTTATGGAAACGATGTCGAAGGTGAAAAGAAAAGAAAGAGAAGAAGAAAAAAAAAGAGAAGAAGAGAAAAGAAAAAAAAGGTCTCAGGAGAATGTCTTCAAGGACTACAGATAGGGAATACTTCTTGAAACAAGATATTTTTAAAAGTACTAACCATAAAAAAAATAAATTGATAAATCTGACGACAGTCTGTTATACCACAAAGAGGAAAAAGACAAGTTGCAAAATGGGAAAAGATACACAATTTAAAAATAGAGCAGGTGCTTTACTAACGGATGGGTGCGAGGGAAATAGAAGAACCAAGGCCATGGTTGGGGGTTCGGGCCCGAACAACGAGGAGTTGATCTTCTCTGGATGGGAAAGACCGGGAAGGGGTAGCTCTAGGTGGAAAAGCAGCGTTTGTTTGGGCCGTTTGAGATGTCCTCAGGGATAAGGAGGAGGATGAGAGGGACAGAAATGGAGCTGTGGCCCCAGTGCTCTGATTTTTTTAAAAGTGTTTTAAAGCTTTTTCTTTCCTTTTTTTTTTTTTTTTTTTTTGAGAGAGGGCATGCATGAGTGGGGGAGAGGCAGAGAATAAGGTAGACAGAGAATCCCAAGCAGGCTCCACACTGCCAGCACAGAACCTGACATGGGGCTCGAACCCACACACCATGAGATCATGACCTGAGCTGAAATTAAGAGCCAGAAACTTTTAACGATGGAGCCCCCCAGACATTTCTCCCCCTCTGATTTTTACCGTTCAAGCAAACTGATTCCTGGGTGTGAATACCTATATATGGACATTTAAAAAGTCTCTTTTACTTTTGGGGCACCTGCGTGGCTCAGTCAGTTAGGCATCTGACCTCGGTTCAGGTCATGATCTCACAGTTATGGGTTCAAGCCCCACGTATGGCTCTGTGCTGACAGCTCAGAACCTGGAGCCTGCTTCGGATTCTGTGTCTCCTTGTCTCTCTGCCCCTCCCCTGCTCATGCTCTGTGTCTCTCTGTCAGAAATAAATACAGGTTAAAAAAAATCCCTTTTACTTTCAAGTGACTACCAAGGCAAGAACAGAAAAGCTGGAAAGAAGGAATAAGTTGGTAATTACACTTCTTTGAGACCAATTAAAGCATCACAGCATTCTTTAAGGGGCCCCAGTAAAACTCATTCGAGAGGAGGTTTTGAGCAGGGAATGAACCGCTCTGCTAATACCTGAGCTGTCACCAGATCGAGGCGTTCATATCACTAGAGATCTGAAGGTCAGTCTTGATTCTACCTGCTTCGCCCGAACGCGGCTGATGGTCAGAGGCCGGACAGGAGCGTCCGCTGAACGGCAGCAGTTTGCTCCTTTGCCAGGAAATTTTCTGCGCAGGGAATGGGTGCCTTGGGACAAAAGGCTACAGAGCTGACACAATGCGGCCGCTGTGTGCTCCCAGCCAGTGGGCCCGAGGCAATTCCTGGAGACATTTTTGTTGGGTTACTACACACCCACAAAGAGCTACTTAAAAAAGGGAAAAGCACAAAACTTTACAATTAGAGGACTATTTAGAAAAAGCATTTAAAAACTAACAGATACACAGACGGCCTGTTGCTTCTTGCAACGGACTCTAAATTGTTCACGCAGCCTCCCCGTCTCTCCCACGCCAGTCCATTCTGCACATGGCAGCAGGATTCGTCTCCCGGAAGCACAGACCTGATCTTGTCACGCCAATGCTCAAGCACCTTCAGTGGCTCCCCGCTGCCTTTAAAATAACCCAGCATTGAAGGTCTTTCATACTGGAGCCCCTCTCCTCTTCCCCACCCATCTCCCACTGCTCCCTTGGACGTGGGCTAGACTAAAGCCTCTCTCTGCAGCAGGGCTCTTCTTGCTGTCTCGCTCTAACTTTCCACTCTTTCCTGCACTCACTCCAGTTCAATCTTTCGCTTGTAGTTTACATGTTATCTCTTCCGGGGAGCTTTTCTCCCTACCTACCAATCTCTGAGCCGAACTAGGTACTCCAGCAAGAGGCCTGAAGTTCCTCCTGTCACAAAAATGACGGTCCCACATTGTATCTCTTTGCTTAGTGGTTTGTCTTCCCTGCCGCGCGGTAAGTTCTGTGAGGTCAGGGACCGTGTCTGTCTCGCTTACCCCTGGATCTCATGAACGTGAGCAAGCAAGCAAGAACCAGTGAGCTGAACAGTCTTCCTTGACTCCCACGTTTTACTCTTGCTTTTCTTTCCCCCACCCGACCATTCCTGTCCATAAAATTTCTACCCAAACCACATGGATTCAGTCACTTGATTCATGAGAAAGTTGATCCTGCAGTAAAGCAGGAGAAAGAAGAATGGTCTTTTCAAAAAATCGTTCTGGGTCAATAGGATGTCTGTATGGAAGAAATTACTCTTGACCTCACCTTGCACACACACCGAAATCAGTTTCAGATGGACTGTATATTTAAATAGGAAAAGTAAAGTACTGAGACTTTTGGAAGAAAATATGTGAGAAAAATCTTCAAAACCTTTCGGTCAGCATAGATTTTTTAAACAGGCTACAAAAAATACTTATTATAAAGGAAAACATTGGTAAGTTGTCATTCAGGCTAAAAACTCATTTTCATTAAAACACCCATTAGGAGATTTAGAAAGGCAGACACAATAGAGAAATAATAGCAAAACTAAAAGTTGGTTCTTTAGAACAATCAATAAAATGGACAAACCTTTAGATGAACTGACCAAGAAAATAAAACAGGAAGAAAAGACTCAAATTACTAAAATCAGAAATGAAAGAGGAAACATCACTATTGATCTTTCAGAAATAAAAAGAATTGTAATACTATAAAAATCGTATCCCAACAAACTAACTCACTGGATGGAATGGACAAATTCCTAAAAAGACACAAATTACCAAACTGACTGAAGAAGAAATAGAAAATCTGAATAGATCTACAACAAGTAAAGTGATTGAACTTGTAATAGTAGTTAGAAAACGACAGCAACAACTTCCGACAAAGAAAAGCCCAGACCCAAATAATCAGATGGCTTCACTGGTAAATTCTACCAAATGCCCGATAACATCAACTCTCTCAAAAAATAGAAGAGGAAACACTTACCACCTCATTCTATGAAGCCAGTATTACTCTGATACCAAAACAGACAAAGACCCCAGTAGAAAATTATAGACAATATCTCTTAGAATATAGATGCAAAAGTTCTTAACAAAACACTGCAAAAAGGATCTAGCAACATATAAAAAGGATCTTACGCCAGGACTCAAATTCATTCCAGGAATGGGAGTTTGGTTTACTATATGAAAATCCATTAATGTAGTATATATACCATATCAATAAGGGACAAAAACAATATAATCATCTTATAGATACAGAAAATCATGTGACAAAACTAATTCCCTTTCCTGATAAAAACACTGAAGCTAGGAATACGAGTAAATTTCTTCAATGTAACAAAGGCCATCTACGAACACAGCTAACATCACACTTAATGGCTGTTTTCTCCGAGACCAGGAAGAATAGATCTTATATGTAGAAATTCTAAAGGTGTTACCCAAAAAACCCAAGAAATGATCAGAGCTAACAAACAAAGTCAGCAAAGTTGCAGGATATGAAATCAACACACAAAAATCAGTTGGATTTCTATAAAATGGCAATTAACAACCTAAAAAGGAAATTAAGAAAACAATTTCATTTATAATAGCATCAAAAAGAATAAAACGTTAGGATAAATTTAACAAAATGAGTGCAAGACTTATACAACAAAAACTATAAATTTCATCAAAAAATTTAAAGAAGACCAAAATAAATGGAAAGTATTCCATGTTTATGGATCAGAAGATTTACTATTATTAAGATGGCAATACTCCCCAAAATGATCTATGAGCTCAATGCAGTACCTATCAAAATCTCAGCTGCCATTTTTGAAAAATTGACAAGCTAATACTAAAATTCACATAGAGATGTAAGGGACCCAGAAAAGCCAAAATATCTTGAGCAAGAAAAGAAAAGAAGAAGAAAAGAAAAAAATAGCCAAAATATCTTGAGCAAGAAAAAAAAATAGCCAAAATATCTTGGGGAAGAAAAATAAAAGCTGGAGGACTCACACTTCCAGATTCCAAAACTTGTTACATATCAAGACAGTGTGGTAAAAATGGAAATATAGATCCATGAAACAGAATTCAGAGTCCAGAAATAAATCCTTATATTTATAGTCAGTTAGTTTTTGATAAGGAAACCAAGTCAATTAAATGGGGCTAAAATAGTCTTTTCAACAAACAGTGTTGGGACAATTGGATATCCATATACAAAAGATGAAATTGAATACCTGTCTCATACTATATACAGAAATTGACTCAAACTGGGTCATATACATAAATGTAAGAACTTTTAAAACCATAAAACTCTTGTAAGAGAACATAGGAGTAAATATTCATGACCTTGGATTAGGCAATGGTTTCTTAAATATGATACCAAAAGCACAAGTGACAAAAGAAAACAAAGATAAATTGAGTTTTATCAAAATGAAAAACTTTTGTGCTGCAAGGGTGAAAGTTAAAGAACATGAAAAGGCAACCCACAGAATGGCAGAAAATGATCGTATATCATATATCTGGTTGGGATTTGTAACCAGAATGTATAAAGAATTCTTACAGGTCAACAATATTAACTTAAAAACCTCAAATAAGCCAATTTAAAAATGGGCAAAGGGTTCAAAAGTGATATAAAATGGCCAATGTGCATATGAAAAGATGCTCAACATCATTAGTCATTAGGGAAATTCAAATTGAAATCAAAATGAGATACCATTCCAAGTAAGGCTGTGATTAAAAAAAAATATGGACAACAAAATGTTAGCAAGGATGTGGAGCTGTTGGAACCCTTCTAATTTTTTTTTTTTTTTAATGTTTTAACCGGAAGCAGGCTTCAGGTTCTGAGCTAGCTGTCAGCACAGAGCCTGATGGGCTCGAACGTGAGATCTGACCTGAGCTGAAGTCAGACGCTTAACCGACTGAGCCACCCAGCCGCCCCTGTTGGAACCCTTCTATGTTGCTGGTGGAAGTGTAAAATGGAACAGCCACTTGAGAAAACAGTTTGGCATTTTCTTAAAAGATTAAACGAAGTTATCATGTAATGCAGCGATTCCACTGCTAAGGCAAATGCCTAAGAGAAATGAAACATCTATTTTTTAAAAATTTTTTAAAGTTTATTTATTTTTGAGAGAGAGAGACAGAGCACGAGTAGGGGAGGGGAAGATAGAGAGGGAGACACAGAATCTGAAGCAGGCTCCAGGGTCTGAGCTGCCAGCACAGAGCCCGACATGGGGCTTGAACCCACAAACTGTGAGATCATGACCTGGGCCGCTTAACCAACTGAGCCACCCAGGTGCCCCAAGAAATGAAACATCTACACCAAACTTGTAAATGAATGGTGACAGCATCATTATTCACAATAGCAAGAAAATAGAAACAGTGCAAATGTCCTTCAACTGGAGAATGGATAAACAAACTGTGTATAGCTGTACAATGGCATAAAATTCATCCACAAAAAGGAATGGAGTATGATGTCATCCTACAACATAGATGAGCCTCGAAAACATTAAGCTAAGTGAAAGAAGCCAGTCATAAAAGGACACTTAACATATGACTCCCTTTATATGAAATGCCCAGAATAGGAAGATCCATAGAGGCAAAACCTAGATTAGTGGTTGTCAGGGTCTGGGGATAGGGGACAACGGGAAGTATCTGTAATGGGTATGGAGTTTGTGATGACAATTTTCTGGAATTTGATGAGTGGTGAGGGCTGCACAACTCCATGAATACACTCACAACCACTGACTTGTATATTTTTAAAGGGTAAGCCTGCTGGCATGCAAATTTTATCTCAATAAAGCTGTTAATTAAAAAATGGTAACGGGGGCACCTGGGGGGCTCAGTCTGGTTAAGCGTCCAACTTCGGCTCAGGTCAGGATCTCACGACTCACGGGTTCGAGCTCCTTGTCAGGCTCTGTGCTGACAGCTCAGAGCCTGGAGCCAGGAACATGCTTCAGATTCTGCGTCTCCCTCTCCCTCTGCCCCTCCCCCTCTGCCCCTCCCCATGCTCCAGCTCTGTCTCTCTGTCTGTCTCTCTCTTTCAAAGATAAATAAACATTAAGAAAAATTTTTTTTAAATCCTACCCATTCTTCCTTTTTAAATACTTCATTAATATTCACAAAGTCTCTGAGATTCTTGTCATTGGAGGCAACTCTATCTTCTCTACAATTCCATAGCACTTTGTGGATCCCTGGATCACTTAGCCTAAGCTGGAAGCACGAGTAAGGAAAGAGCGAGAGCCTTGAAGACCGGGTCCTAGTGCCAGCCACTTCCGCGCTGGGTGGCCATGAGCAAGTCCCCCGCAGCCACACAGTACTTAGGTACTAGCAGCAGGAAGTGACTGCCGATTTAAGCAGAGGAAGGGATGAGGAAGTTGCTGGAATTACCAGAAGGCTAGAGCCTTCAATGGTATGCTGTCAGGTAGGGTGCCTAAAATCATACTAAAGAACCAGTCTGGTATGGACACCACACCTGTTGCTGTCAGACGAAGCTCACGTAGCCGAGTCCGTGGACAGTGGCCTGCACTCAAGAATGAGGCTGCCGTGGCTGCCGGGACCCTGACGTGGCGCCTCTTGCAAGGCCGCGTGGCCAACACACCAGCCCACAGCATGTCCCCTGACGTTACCGACTTCTCATTAAAAGTCCACAGCAGCAGTATGCCCGATTGGCAAGGCCTAGGCGCTATGCTCGCACCCTAGCAGCAAGGGACTTTGGGAAAATGACGGTCTGTCCTTTTCAGCTTTAGCAGGAGGTGTTCTTGCCTTTAAAGTAGCAGACTCCCCAAATGCAAGAAAGGCCACCAAAAGAATGACACATGTCCACTGTATCACCCAATGACAGGCTATCTCCCTGTGCCCATTTCCTTATCCAGAAAATAGAACAATTGATGGCGCCTATGCATGGGAGTGGTAGTGTTTAGAGCAGCTGCTGGATACGAAAGGCCTATATATCTAACATATATGTAATATATATACACTCATATGCCTGGAACACATTAGGCAGGGGCTCAGTTAATGGTAAACATCATTACTGGGGACTTAGGTTGCATTCTAATGTCTACTTCTCTCCCAGGGGTCCCCAAACTTTGACATCTCAGTTCATCTCGTGTTTAACATCAGGCTTTGAAATGGGATTCCTTTTCTAATCGTTAATCAAGTTAACGAGCCTCCTAACTCACAGAAAGGCTGGCAGCCTACCTTCTCCATCAGCCTTGAGAAGCGACGGCACAGTTTGAAACAGCTCAGGCTTGGCCACAGGACCCTATTTACAGGATCAGGGGAAGGAAGTTCTTAGGAAAGGTGTTTGTTAACTCTAAAGGTAATTGAAGTCAACTCAAGGAATGTTTGATTTAAACCTCTTTATTTTTAGACATGGTTCTTTAGATGTTTAGTATCTTTTATTGACTCCATGGCCCAATAAGGCAGCATCTGCTCAGTTAGGAAAGGCACCTGTCAGAAACGAAGTATCCCACTGCGTTGCAAGATCCCCGTCTCAGGAGACCGGCTGCAGGCCCTTTGAGAACGGGGCCATGACGTAATGTGTTTAGTAGCACCTCAACTTGCACATAGGGGCCCTTAAAGGATTATTGAGTTATCTTCATTAGTAAAAACAAAACACTAAAACCCTTTTCTTGGCCTCCCTCTTACCTCTTTACTCCCCCCCCCCTCCACTTCCAAGCTTTCATTTGGCAGAACAACATATACCAGAGGATAATGCCTCAAGTAATTCCAGGAAGATTTCACCACGGGCAGAAGAGTTTGGTTTTAGGACTGGAACATTCCAGACATTTTTTTAAAAGCAGAATATCTTTGGGAAACATATCTAGTTGAGTCCTAAGGAAATGAAATGGGAACTCTTGGAGCTTCGATGGGCTTAGAGAGAGGTCCTTTGGCTCCAGTCATGGAAACCCAAAGGAGGCTACCAGAGTGGCTTTGTCCCACTGTCAGTTTGGAAGCTAGACTCCTGACTTGTGCTCAGGTGCATGGACCCCTGTCCTCCTCTTGTTCGGCCCCCACTTCTGTGTTTTGAGCCGGGAGGTTAGGGAAGAATTTGGTACAACAGAGAGAGAGGGGCTTTGGAGTCAAAGAGATGTGGGTTTGAGTCTTGTCTTTGCAGTTTACTGGCTGTGGGACTTTGGGCCGGTACCTTTCTCTTTGAGTTTGCAATTTTCACCTGCAAACAGAAAAAAATAGTATCTCCCAGGGTTATCAGGGGAATACATTCTACTGGACAATTTATGTGAACGCACCTCGCCAAGTACCTGGACTTGGTGAATATTTAAGCTGTTTGGGGAGGAAGGATTTGCAACTACTTTTCCAACCGTATTCAAGAGAGTGATTTTACAGTGGGATGCATGACTGTGTGACCTTGGGTCAGTCTTTGTACCTTCCTGACCCTCAATCTCCCCTCAAAAGAGATTTCTGACTCCAAGAGGAAGAGACTCCTAGAATTTGACGTTAGAGGTCAGTGCATGTCACTTTCTGTAACAGGATAAGGATTTATTACCTTGCTTCCAAGATGCCTTCAACTGTAGGATGCACAATTGTTTAAAAAACAGCTTTTTGAGAGAGAAAAAATGCAACTACATTAATGGACACCTCAATTTTAAGTCATATTCTGATTTCAGAATCATTAAATATGAATGTATGTCTTGCAATTGAAGAAATACTGTGATAACAATGCTGACTCTCATTTATTAAGCATCTGCTGGGTGCCAGGCACTAGCTGCTTCACTAAGTCCTTGGCTAGAGTAACCCCTCAAGGCTGAGGTCATCATTGCCACCTTGTGGTTGGCAAACCCACTATGGAGGGAGTGCTCAAGTCTCTTCCAAGACCACACGACCAGGGGCCGGGTCTTGGAAGACTAGTCTTCATAATTTCAAAAATGCTTTCCCCTCTCAACAGATTGTTCTCCAGGCTAAGGAGTCGAAGAGATCAGCTCTGTACAGAGACATGGTTTGCGAATGTGGGACTTTGAATGTGCCCCGAATCTCTGCAAGGTGACTGGGAAGGGAGTAGGTCACGTACACAGGGTTGTACTCCCACCAGTCTCTAATACTGGTCGTTGGAGGGAAGGTTTACCTGGAGAGAGAGGATTGCTGGGAATCCAAATAGAGAAGAGCCGGGAAATGAGACTGAGTCAGGCGTAACCCAGTCCCAAAGGGAGAAGAGGGGCCTGACTAGCCCGACTCACTCAAGGCCCAGGGACCCCACAATAAGCTTTTGCCCTAGAAGCCATCATTCCTCAAGGTCGCCCTAGTCCTTCTCTGACTCTTTACAAATGAAGTAGAAACCTTTCAAGAAGAATTGTTTTTCCCATAACCTTTCTTAAAGGGGGAGAAATGTGGGGACCAGTTGTCACGAGCTAGCTAGCGGTCAGCTAGGACTGGAACAAGTTATAAATTAACAAGTTGGTTTACTGGTTAGTTAGCCCAAGTTGACGTCAGCCCAAGTTAACAAGTTAGTTCCCCTGTGCCTGATTAACGGGACTGAATACTTTGCAAAGCTGTGGATATAGATAGCACTTATTCTGAGATGATCCCGGTGACAGACCCTACTGTACACTCGGGGGCATGCCCCCTGCTTCCTAACCAAGACTCCTGGACTGTCTGTCTAGCAACTGTGTTTGGAGAAGACAGCCACATCCATTTCAGTGGATTCCCAACATGGGTCTACCTCATCAGATCACAATAGAATGTTCCACAGCTTTTTGGAAGGGGGGGTAACAGAGATATGGACATAGGTAGGGTGAGGCAGGGCAGGACAGGGTTAGGGGTTGCCTGAAGCATCAGGAATTGCATAAGAGACATCCTGTCGACCGGAAGGAACTCATAATGAAGCTGCCAGAGGAGAAATGTGCTTCTGGGTCTTGACTGGAGAAGGCTCTTTGGATGGTGGCCAAGCTGGCACCAGGGTGGGGGTCACCGAGTCTCCATATGGACGTCAACGGGGCTGAAGGTCACAGTTGCAGGATGTTGGCTGCTGTTGCTATTTGGGCCCAAGGCAGAAGGGGAGGCTGGCTTGGGCCCCTTGGGCTCCAGTTCCCGCCTGGTCCTCATCTTCCTGGAATGAGAGATGCATGTGTGCTTGAGACTTTGCCTCGTAGACTCAGTGATTTTTGGCTCTGATGAGACTAACGTAGATCAGCATTAAATCACATTGCTTGATGGCCAACCCCAGAATTTCACAACTGGGAGGGACCTTAGACATCTTCCATTTTTTTGTGTAACCTAGATTAGATATTTAATTTAATTTTTTTTCCCTGTTAACAAATGGTGTCAGATAGGTGACTTTATTAGGGACAAAATGAAGATGTTACTTTTTTTTTCTGTCCAAAGTTGTAGCCTGAGTCAAATTTTGCAGTTTCATTGCGCTTTGTAGGTTTATTGCTAGAACTATTTAAGAGCTTTTTACGTAGCTGAGAAGAGAATGGGCTTAAAATATATATCCAGTCTTTCCTTTTATATGCCAGAAAACTCAATGACAGACAACAATCATCAGTTCTAATATCTGCATGAAATTTCATCTTGTCAACCTAACATAATTCTTTTTTTATTTCAAATGCTCAGAAAAGTTGCACAAACAGTACAATCGGTATCTGAATATCCTTCATGGAACAATTCTCTGGTTGCTAGCAGTTCGCCACATTTGCCTTCTCTCTTTCCCCCCCGCCTCTATTTACACACACACACAGGTTTTTGTTGTTGTTGTTTTAAATCATGAACCATTTGAGTTCGTCGCAAATGTCATGCCACTTCCCCCCTAAACAGTTCTCAAAACAAGGGCATTCTCCGTGGAATCACCACTCGGTTATCACACCTGGAGAGCCTCCCACTTAAAAAAAAATCAGGGAGCCTGGGTGGCTCAATCATCAAGTACTAGACTCCTGATTTCGGCTCAGGTCATGATCTCACGGTTTGTGAGTTTGAGACCCGCATCAGGACCCGAGCTGAAAGTGCGGACCCTGCTTGGGATTGATTCTCTTTCTCTCCCTCTTTCTTCCCCTCCCCTGCTTGCTCTCTCTCTCTCAGTATAAATAAATAAACTTAAAAAAATAAAGATGATGAAATCGAGGCACAGAGAGGTTAAATGACTTGGCTTCCTTGAAGAGACCAAAGACTGAATCCCAGTCTCTCAATTTCAGCCCCGGCATCACTGTAAACAGGTAACTAGAGTCTCCGTCCAAATCACAACCCAGAAAACAGGCTCCGGGTGCCCGCAGTGACGGACAGGGGTGAAGGGCAGACATTGTGGTTTGATGCCACTTCCTGGCCTGGGATGGATCTACATTGCAACCCCCCCAATATTAATAATAACTTATTAAGTGTTATTATTATTACATGTAGTAGTGGGAGCATTTTCTCTGAAATCACATGTACTGGGTTTGAATTTGAACTCTGTCACGGAGGGCAGAGTGTAACCTTGGGCTAGTTAGCTCATCTCCTGGTGCCTGTTTCACACCTACAAAGTTGGGGGATATAGAATTACCCTCTTGTGGGGTTGTTGTGAGGATTAAATGAGTTAATACATACAAGGGGCTTAGAATCATGCCTGGCACATAGTAAGAGATCAATATATGTTGTATAATATATGTGATATACATATGCTATATACACAATATAAAACACATCTGTTTATAAATAACATTAATATTATAAAAACAATGCATGTTTACACCTCCTCAAAGATAAAGAAGTACACGCATCCCTGCAAAAACCAGCCAACCACTGGCAATCACATCGTGCGGACACACTGGTTGTCAATTCTTTGCTGTGTATCATTTGAACGTTTGAGTGTGTGTGTGTGTAACCCACATGAATAATCACAACAACACATTATTTTTGTAAACTTTGATGATATATTGTAAATGGCTGTCCTCAGCAATGAACACCCTTCTACAACGGCTTTTTTTTTTTTTTTAATGGCTTCCTAGTCTTCTATGATGTGGTTGTGTTTATAGTCTCCTTATTTTGATTCCTTGCCTGGAAAGAATAACCTTCTAGCAAAGTTGTGACTTAGGGGTGCTAACACGTAAGGTGATAACCAACATTTATCCTTCATTTAAAAATGTTTTAATGTTTATTTACTCTTGAGAGAGAGCGCAACAGAGCACGAGCAGGGGAGGGGCAGAGAGAGAGGGAGACGCAGAATCTTAAGGAGGCTCCAGGCTCTGAGCTGTCCGCACAGAGCCTGACATGGGGCTCGAACCTACGAACCGTGAGATTGTGACCTGAGCTGAATTTGGATGTTTAACCGACCGAGCCACCCAGGCATCCCAACATCTATTCTTTATGAAAGCAAATTATATTTTGTCTTATTTGGTCTCAGAAAATGGAGGTGGGGATACAGGCATTTCAGTATTTGAAACCTCAAATACTTAAATAGTCTGCTCAACACAACCTAGGAGAAGGCTGCCTGAGAGAAAAGGATTGAAAGTTTCCTAAGTTACATACAAGAGCTTCCTACAGTGTTCAAGGCCATTATCATTGTCATTATGATTGTTATATTAAAAAATATTTCTCCAGATACAAAAATATTACCATAAAGTTCCTACAGCAGAACAGATGTCAAAAAAGGACACTCCGAGGGTTTGGGCGTTTGACAATAGACTTATGGATACCGCTGGGCACGCGACTGGTGCCCACAGTGTCAGTTCCCATTCATTCTGACATCACCAAAGGGACAAGACCATCTAGAGCTCGGGGCATCCCGTACCTGTTGTACATCTTCAGCAGGATCAGAACCACGGCGAAGATGATAATGACAACGACCACGACGGCAGCAACGATGGCTCCAGAGCCTGCGAGAGGGGGTGGAAATGGCAACCGTGCAAACTGAAATAAAGAGCATTCAGAGACTGGCAGGGGGGCTTACGCGGGGCACCTTGTGTCCTCACTGGATCGAGGGGGGCAGAGAATATGATGTCCTGGGACCCTGACTGCTGACCCCAGGACAGAGACCTACATATCTAGGGTGGCAGAGCCCTCCACCCCCAATGGGGCTCGGAGGGCCGTGTCCGCAGCACATCACCTGCCAAAATTATGTCTCGAACCACCCTGTTATTATCGGTCCTGACACAGCATCAAACGTCCTCTGTAAACAGGAAGCACAACGCCTTTCCCTCTTCTTGATGATACAAAAGTAACACGTGATTTCTGTAGTTATATTTTGAAAATATAAATACAAGCAAAAAAAGGGTGGGGAAGGATAAAGAACTCATCGCCCCGGCACCTGGTGATCATCTACACATGCGGACGTGCCCCGATGCGTTCATGTATATGCATATGTGCATATTAAATACCTATCTACCAGTCTTTTTTGAATAACGGTATTAATCCTATGTCTGAAAATTCACCTCAAGAGTCGTAAAAGTGGAAGAACATGCACTTGATAAAAATGGAACCACGTTCCATACACAGTTTTACAACAATATCCTGATCATCTTTCCATGTAATTACATTCTTCCCACGACTTTTGTTGGCAAGGTAGCACTCCATTATCTGGATGTGCCAGTTTGTTTACCAATTTCGTATTGAGGAGATTTATGTTTTCAATGTTACACTATTAAAAACTAAGCTACAGTGAATGTCCTTGGAGCTTGATATCTCAGACTCTAATTACAATATCAATGCCCAGTCCCAATGTCCACCTCTAATTCCATGATCAAGATCAACATCCTTGTCGGAATTGATACTGAAAATACAAAAAACTCCACAAAGGCGGGGGAGCTCATACTTGAAACCAATCTATTTGATTCTGGGGAGTTTATCTTAGGAAATAATCCTAAATACAGAAAAGGCTATATGAATGACGATGTTAATTACAATCCTATTTATATTCTAAATACAGGAATCGTTTTATTTAAAAAAATTTTTTAAATGTTTTATTTATTTTTGAGAGAGAGAGAGAGAGAGAGACAGCATGAGCAGGGGTAGGGGGGTCAGAAGGAGAGGGAGACACAGAATCCGAAGACAGGCTCCGGGCTCTGAGCTAGCTGTCAGCACAGAGCCCGATGCAGGGCTCGAACCCAAGAACCGTGAGATCATGACCTGAGCCGAAGTCGGACGCTTAGCCGACTGAGTCACCAGGCGCCCCAATACAGGAATAGTTTTATAAGGTGTGGCATGCCTACCTCATGAAATATCACACTATAATTTGAATGATGTGTGGAAAATAGACTATGATATTATGTACATACCCACACATACACATTATGTTGCAACCATTAAAATATGTGCCTACGAACATAATGTTGAGTAAAAGAAGCCAGACCCAAAAGGGTACGTATGGTATGTTTCTATTTACATGAAGCTCAAAACCAAATAGAACTAAAGTCAGGTGTGAGAAGTTAGAACAGCAGGTTCCCTTGAGCAGGTGGGGATAGAGTGGCAAGGGGCGCTGGGACTTCTGGGATGCTGGTGGTAGTTGGTTTCTCTATCTGGGGGCTGGTTACACAAGTGTGCTCATTTTGTGAAAATTCACCCACCTGGTCACTTATGATTCGTCCATTTTTTGGAATGTATGCAATGCTCTTATATAGAAGGTTTACTAAACAAAAACAAAAGCAAAACTATGTGCAAATATTCACAGGAAGAAAGACTGGAAGGAAAGAAAGAGGGGGTGGGTGGGGAATCGATCATGGAGCAACTGGTTTTTGGTTCCTTCCTGGGAAGCCCGGTGATGATACATTTACTTCATGGGTTTTCAATGTTGTCTGGATAATCCTTTGCTGTGGGGACTGTCCCGCGCACGGTAGGATATTTAGCAACATCTCTCGATGTCAATGACACTTCTTCTCCATTCCCACCAGCCGTGACAGGCAAAAGTGTCCAAACATTGTCAAATGTCCCCTGGTAGTCGAGTGGCTACTTACTTAAATGAGAATTTCTGATAAATCGTGAATTATTTTTTAGTACATCTCAAATATTGCTTGGCACGTCCTTACACTAAACAAATATTATTTATCCTAAATTCAAATTTAACTGGGTGTCCTGTATTTTATTTTCTAAATCTGGCAGTCTTATCTAGGGGGCAAAACTGCCTAGTTGAGAACCATTACTTGTAGTTAAATAAAAGCAGAATTATTCCCATCTTGCTGACAGAGTCCAGCTACCCTCCATTTCCCTTGAGAACTGTTTTGCAGTACCTCGGCAGGCTTCTGGAGGTCTGCCCACCTGGTATGAAGCAAGCTAACGCGGGACCGTGTCCCAAGAGTGACACTTTCTGGGTCTCCATGGAAGAGACACGTCCTACCAGTAATCAGTTCCTGCCAGGACCATGGTCTGGAGCTGTGACCACTGGGGAAACACTTCAGTGTTGGGAGCCCTGTCCCGCGGGCAGAGACATATTCCTGATCAACGGAAATGACAGAAATGGGTTCAATTTCCCCTAATACAATGAACTGGTTTTTTAAAGAGTGGTCATCAAGTTTTTTCTTCTGGGGACCCCTCGTTCCTGGCAGGCGACTCCCCAGACTACTCCCAGCTACACTCATTTACTCCTTTGTGCATTGATGGGATGTTTTCACCTTGCACAAATGGTATTAAAGTAGTTACATTTTAAGGGGACTCATTTAGAGATATCTCACATGAGAGTCGGATGTCCATTGCCCTCTAGACCCCCAAACGCCCTGATGATAACAGCAGTAATGATAATAATACTCATCAGGTACCTTGTGTGCATTGAGACTATTCTAAGCTCTTGACACGGATTACATTGGTCTTCCTGCCTACCTTACGTGGTAGCTTCATAATATCCCCATCTTACTGACAAAAAATCAGACACAAAGCAGTGAGGTCCTGTGCCCAGGGTCACGCAGTGGGCATATTGGGCATATGGTGGAACTGAGACTGAGACCCAGGCAGTCCATCTCCAGAGCCTGTGCTCTTGACCTCTACACCAGGAGCTGACCATGACCCTCTTCCCACCATCCTTCCCCTGGCTGCCAAGTCAAGTTGACCTTACTCTTGTACAGAAAGTCTTGTTCTCTGGTGGTCACGTTCAATGAGAAGAAGGTAGTACCCCCCAGCGGGGTGGCTGTGGTCATCTCGAGCCTGGGAAGAACAGAGATGAAATTTTGTTGAAAACCAGAGTGAGCGTATAATCCCCGTATAATGCCTCTTTCGCTCTTCACCTGGATGACGGGAGAATATTCAAGCACGTGGTGTCTCTGAGCAGCAAGTAAATACAAAGCCTTTTACTATCTCCAAGGGAGAATTAAAAATAATGTCTGACATTTGTAGAGAACTTTATTTTTTGAAGCAGTTTAAATTAAGTCAAGAATATTTATTAAATTTCTGTTTCACACAGAACATCTAAATCAGTCTCCTAGAAACTCTGGGCAGGAGGCTAGAATTGCTATCTTGCGGATGAACGTGAAGTCCCCAAAGCTAAATGGGGCCCCAAGTTAGAACGTGACCCAGGGCGCCCGCTTCCCATGCCGGTGGGACTGTCAGACCCACTACGATGCTTGAAACGATGTTCCTATTTTCGGAAGCTTTCTAATCCAAGGACGCAACATAAATAAATAAGCAGATGGAAAACTTGACTGCTATTAGTAAGCAGCCAGTGACATGAGCAATCATTGGGTTGCGACCAATGATTTCAAGGAAAAGCTAAATTGGAACGGGCCTTGAGGGGCGGGCACAGTTTGGGAGGAGAGAGAAGGAAGGCCGGTTGCCCGAAGCCCTCAGCGGGAAGGCAGTTACTGCGTGTTGAGGGGCCCCAGGCTCTGCCTCAGGCACCATCACACACGGTATCAGCTCACTCATGAATCTCCCCAACCATCACATTTTGCTGCTGAGCAAACCGAGGCTCAGAGTGGTTGAGTGAATCAATGAAAGTCACACAGCGAGGAAGACATGGAGCTTGGACTCAAACATATGCTCCGAGCACACAGTGTGTCTTCTCGCCCCGACAGAGGCAGGAATCAAAACTCACAATCCCGTAATCTCACACTTGGGGGGTGAGCCAGGGGGTATGTGGCTAATCTGATGTCATATCCCCAGAAAGAAGGGTCCAGATCCTCCCCCAAGGAGTCTATGATAGGATAGTATACACGATTGCTCGGAACCACAGGCACTAAGAGGAGGGAACGAATGAGGCTTCTCTATGACCAGCCCTTTCGCTAGAGCTGCTGATGATTTATAGGCCTTTGAAGGATCGGCATCAAGAAAAGAATTATCCAGGCCTGCGTGTAATGCCGAGAAGCCCTGAAGGCTCATGGCATTCGTGCACAAATTTATTTGTCTTACTTTTTAATTATTTTTTAAATGTTTGTTTATTTTTGAAAGAGAGACAGACAGTGCATGAGCAGGGGGAGGGGCAGAGAGAGAGGGAAACACAGAATCCGAAGCAGGCTCCAGGCTCTGAGCTGTCAGCACAGAGCCCGAGGTGGGGCTCGAACTCATGACTGTGAGATCATGACCTGAGCTGAAGTCGGACCCTTAGCCGACTGAGACACCCAGGCACCCCTATTTTCTTTTTAAAAGTAAGAAATATTTTGGGGTGCCTGGGTGGCTCAGTCGGTTAAGCATCTGACCTCAGCTCAGGTCATGGTGTCACACTTCATCAGTTCGAGCCCCACCTCGAGCTCTGTGCTGTCTGCAGAGCCTGCTTCAGATCATCTGTCCCCCTCTCTCTGCCCCTCCCTTGCTCACACATGACTCTTTCTCTCTCAAAAAGAAACATTAAAAAATACATTAAAAATACAAGAAATATTTTAAAATTATAAATAGCAATACAAGAGGAGCCCATGTACCCAGCACTCAGACTGAACAAACATTCCGACTGAGACATATTCTCTTCAGTTCTTCTTTATTAAAGAAAGTCGACTCCGATGAAGTCCTTTTTCTACTCGACTCAACCTCATTTCCTCCCTCCCCTAAAGTAACCACTACCTTGGCCATTAGTGTGTATTCTTTTCATCAAAGTTTAAAAACAGGGGCACCTTGGTGGCTCAGTCGATTAAGCGACAGACTCTTGATTTCAGCTTAGGTCATGATCGCCCCGTGGGGTCAAGGTCAGTGTAGAGCCTGCTTGGGATTCTCTCTCTCTCTCTCTCTCTCTCTCTCAAAATAAATAAACTTAAAAATAACGGTTACCACATATGTACATATCCATAAACACTATAACACTATGCAGATTATGGTTTCATATAGATGCTAAACAAAAAACTGACCGAGCACCTACTCAGTGACCGACGCTGTGCTGGGCGCTGGGAACGACACGCTATGAAACACGAGACAGACTCCTTGTCTCCAGAAGCCACATCCTAGAGAGAGACACTGTAGGTTTGGTCACACATTCTTGGGCTCAAAAACAATCGCCTCTCAGTGCCCACACTTGAGCCTCTGGCAGCAGAAACCCTTCACGGGCTGTTTCCACGCTCCCCTTCGGGCCTCTTGGCCCCTCACGCCGCGCTCTGCCCAACCGCTGGGCCGGCGGGCCGCTCCATCCTCCCCCGTCATTCCTGGTCGGCTGCCGGCAGACTGGCTGCCCCAGGCTTTGGCCTCCCCAGGTCCCCGCCATGGACCTCTGCTGAGAGCAGCTCTCCAGTCCCCCAGCTCCTGATGGAAATGGGTCGGCGCCCCTCCACTGGGGGGACAGGTCATGGCGCCCAGGCTGGGGGCTCTGGTGGCTCTGGTTGTCCCGGCCCATGGGGGCCTCAGACTCAGGAAGACCCTCTCTGCCTTCACTTTCTCTGCCTTCCTTTAAGCCGTGGGGCTCTGCCTCAACCCCCCAGTTCTTGTCTGTCCCCTCCTCCCAAAGACCTTAGGGCCTTAGGGCCCACACAACTCGGGCCATCTTTCCTCCCAACTGGGCTTCCTGTCTCCTGACTGCCGAAAACAGGCCCGCAGGCCATGCTCCACTGCCTCCCCCCCACCCCCCCCATGAACACCGCCTTCAAGATTGAGCCCAGCCTTCTCTAGGCAGACTCTCCGCCCTCCAGCCAGAATCGGCCATCTGTCCTCTGTCCCCACAGCAGCGCTCTGCAAAGAAGCCACCTCGGCTTGTGTCTCAGTCACCCTGTCAGTTAACCTTCCACGTTCATTGTCGGGTCCCTGAGGGTAGAGACCGTTCCGAGTCTCTTCCGTATCCTTCTACCTCTCCCAGATAACGTGTCTAGCTCTTCTCACCTCTGCCAGATAGAAGTTCTGGAGCTAGTGACCGGACTTCTCCGGGCTTGGTGTACTCACTTGTAAAATGAGGCAGCTTCTCCCAAGGAGCTGAGGGTTTGAGGTTAAGTATGGAAAGTGCTTTCAGGGCCCAACAAATGGTAGCTCTTGGGATTTTAGTGGGCATTGGCAAATAGCTGCTGAACTCAGAGACAGGTGGGTCTGCAGCTCAAAGCAAGAAAAGATTCTTTTTATAGAAATAAACATGGGAGTGCCTGGGTGGCTCAGTTGGTTAAGTGGCCGACTTTGGCTCAGGTCATGATCTCACAGTCTGTGGGTTTGAGCCCCGTGTCGGGCTCTGTGCAGACAGCTAGCTCAGAGCCTGGGATTCTGTGTCTCCCTCTCTCTCTGCTTCTTCCCTGCTCATGTTCTGTCTCTCTCTCTCAGAATAAAATAAAGACATAAAAAATATATATATATAAAAAGAAATAAACATGGACCCATAAGAGAACACAGAATCAAAGTCTTCCCCCCACCCCCGCCCCCCACTCCCACTCCCTGTGAGGCACCTGTCCTTCCCCACCCTCCCCCATTCCCTATCCCATCACAAAGAGTTTTATTATGCATCTGCCTAAACCTTCTCCTTCTATCCCCACCAATATGAGGCTGAGAAGATTCACCAATAATCCTTTCTTACAATTCCTTTAAAAATTTTTTTAACATTATTTATTTTTGAGAGAGAGAGAGAGAGAGAGAGCGAGCACAAGCAAGGGAGGGGCAGAAAGAAAGGGAGATACAGAAACCAAAGCAGGCTCCAGGCTCTGAGCTGTCAGCACAGAGTGTGATGCAGGGCTCGAACTCTCAAACCCTGAGATCATGACCTGAGCTGCAGTCGGATACTTAACCAACTGAGCCACCCAGATGCCCCTCTCACAATTCCTTTTAAAAACAGGAAAGAGAAGCAAATAGGTGGCCACTGATCCAGGATCACTTAGTAAGAGAGACACGGCGTAATCACTGGATATGTTAACTCTGCCTGTGGATGCATCCACCATTGAAACAACATGCACAAAAATGACAGAAGCCACTATCCAAGTGCCTACTCTGTGCCAAGACCTTTTGCCAGGTTTATTTTTTTAATCCATGCCTTGATTTAATTAGCAGATGCCATGCAAAATAGGTTTTCATCTCGCCTTGATCAACTGAGGGCCCCAAGGTTTGGGGATATAAAGCTCTCCCCCCTGCTTGGGGGACACACAGCCTGCAAGACGCGCAGCTGGCACACGTATCTGGTGGCCCTGCAGACTTCAAAGCCTGTAGTTCCCCACGGCATCAACCTGCCCTTGGCACCTGTCCATCTAGAGGGGGTCATGACGGGTTACTACAGAAATATGCACATGCAGGTGCGCACGCGCACACACACACACACACACACACGCGCGTGCGCGCGCACACACACACACAAACTGACCAGTGGGTGCCCAGTGCTGGGTGCAGACCTTCTTGTGGATGGGCCGGCGACTCTTCTTTCTGAAGGAACAGTGAGGAATCTCAGATCATTTCTTGCCTTATGTCCGGACCCGAGGCTCTCAATTACATCTCTGTTCCTACCACAGAGAAGGTAGGAGGGAGGGTGGTGAAACACTGATGGCCAATGATGTGGGTGTTTTCATGCGTGGGACCCAGTGGCTCTTGTTAACCACGGGAGGTCCAGCAGGGGGATTCCAGTGTTAAATGCGCTTGCGACCAGGTTCATGGCCAGAGAAAAGCAAGGAGGATGCACCGAGGGTGGGGGAGAATGGTTTTCATGGACAGAGATTAATTTAATAAAAAATAAATAAATTAAGTGCCAGGCATGGTGCTCAGTGCCTTATGAAAGAGGTCTCATTCAGTCCCCATACCTATTAGGTAAGGAGGGTGCAATCACTGCCCTTTCCACAGATAAAGAAACTGAGGCTCACAGTAGAGAAGCAATCCACTGAAACCTACAAGGCTAATGTGTAGCCAGGCTAGGATTCACACCAGGGTCTGTCCCGTTCTGCAGCCCCTTCTCCATAAACCCACACTGGACTGCCTCGCAGTGAATGCATAGGACACACATGGCCCCATATCCAGGGCCTAAATCAACACTGATGAGAAAACCCGTAACAGGCTGCAGCTCAGCCCTTGCCCCAGACCCCTGACCCTGACTGGTCCTATATGACTGGTCCCTGCCCTCGGTCACACTCTGAACCTCCGTCTTCAGTAGAACCCTAATCACATTTACAGAATCTACAAAGGACTGTTGTTCCCTTGGGTTGTTTACAAATGGTCCTGTGTGGGAAGTCGGTTTGGGAAGTGATGGAAGGTCAGGACCGTTAACTCTCTGAGTCATTGCTCTCTGCCCAGCCCTTGGTCAAGTGTTCAAGGCATATCTGGAAGATAAACATTGCCAGATCCCTACTCCTCTGCCTCAGTGGTACCCTCCTTCCCTCTGGCCTGGCCTAAGACTTCCTCCGTGGATAAGGCAACAAAGACACTACCAACATTGGCAGATGCTACGCAACTGGCTGACGGTAACTCAGAGTAGGTAACCTGTGAATGCCCCACACCCACCAGAACACTGGGATCTATTTCTCCCCATCGCCGGAAACACGGAAGACTCAGCATGACGTAGTTTCTTCCACAGACATGAGCCTCACGACCCCCAAGGAGCCCCCTGAGTTTTGAGGATTTTTTTTTTCCAGAAAAGTAACCTTCATGTTGAAACCAAAATATCCCACCTTGTAATTTTCACCTAATTCTCTTCCCACTAAGGTAAATGTGCTACCTCTTCACATGACAACCTGCCAAGTTCAAAAGCACTTCTATGGGGGCGCCTGGGTGGTTCAGTTGGTTAAGCATCCGACTTTAGCTCAGGCCATGATCTCATAGTTCGTGAGTTTGAGCCCCGTGTCAGGCTGTGTGCTGACAGCTCAGAGCCTGCTTCAGATTCTGTGTCTCCTTCTCTCTCTGCCCTGCCTCTGCTTGCGCTCTCTCTCTCCTAAAAATAAATAAACATTAAAAACATTTAAAAAAAAATAAAAGCACTTCTCTGTGTAAAAGGTGAAACCTCAAAACTTCAGGGATAGAACAGGGACAGTAGCCAGTATCAGAACGTCAATTTTACCCCCCACCAATAGGTGGCGATAGCAGTTGGCTACGGTGTATCCCATTTAACTTCACCAACAAACGGTTGGTAAAAGTCCCGTGAACCCAACGTGTTTTTAAGTAAAGGAGCTTTCTGCCCTTGAATGCAGCCACGATATGTTCCCTGATTATTTTTCCAGGATAAATATTCTAAGCTCCTTCTAACGATCTTTATAATGATAGCAGCTTTCAGAGTTTCCTCATTTCACTGTGTCAACATCTCCCTTAAATAAAGCACCCCAAACTGGACACATAACTCCAGAGGGGGTCTGAGATGTCCAGAATGACATTTGTCTTGATACTTATCAGACGTAAGCCTGAATTCTAGCTACGTGACCTTGGTTGACTCTCTTCATTTCTTCCTCTTCTGATCTGTAAAACAGGAGTTCCAAGCTCCATGGGGATGTGGAGAGAATTAACAGAGATAACACATGTAATACAGTTAGCACAGTGGCCGTGCGCAGTCTGTTGAGGTTACCCTGGGTTCATGCAAACAAATAGCTCATTACCCTACTGGCAGTCATACCACATCCCCCAAACTTCTTTCAGACTTAGTCTTATGCTTGTTTCCTGTTCAACCAAAGCCCTGAGGTTGGTAAGCGGAAGGGCTTTCTAAGCTGCAAAGAGCTTCGGAAATATAAGGCCAGAGCAGGTGCATTACGATGCTGACAATATTATGAGCAGCCGCTGCCCAGTAACCAGGCCTCCATTACGCTCTTGTGCAAATGTCATTTTGAATTTAAGCACAAGACTCTGCATGGGGCCCTGTTAACCTTGATCTTGTGGATGTGGGCCCTCAGGCGAGAAATTCCAGTTCCTTCTGGGTGCCTCTTGAGAACTCTCGGTGCTCTGTCACCACGGAGCGTGTTGTCTATGTGCTCATGACCCAGCGAGGGCTCTGGGGTCAGGCAGACGTGTGTTTTGATCTTGGCCTCACCGCTGACCAGCTCTGTAGGCCTCGGTGTTCTCATTTGTAAGGCAGGGATGACAGCCTTTATCAGTGAGATATATCAGTGAGATATAGTTACCCAGCAGGGTGCCCGGTGGATGGTGGGTGAGTGATAAATGTCAGCTCCTGGCCCCTCTTCTGCTTTTTCTTCTTCTGTCCTCAGTCTGTGCTCCCCCTGCTCTCCTCGGACTTTGAGCTCCCAGTCCTCCACCTGGTCAAGTGTTTGCTGCATTTGGCCAAACTCAAGTATGAACAGGGAAGTCAGAGAACCAAACCATGAAGACGGCATCCCAGGAAAGGGAATGGAAGAGAGATTCCCTAGAACTTCTGGAGGGTTTGACCTGCTCTTGCATTTCCACTGAAGAATAGTAAAACCTCTGCCAGGAAGGAGAAAGTCCCAAAGGGACCGGCAGAGCATGAGGGCTGCTGGACGGAGAGGGGAAGAACGTGCCACCGATTCGTAACTCGGGGTGAGAACCAGGAGACCAGGGTCCCTGTTGCCACTGACTGGCCATGTGACTTTGGAGACTCCTCTCCCTTCTCTGAACCTCAGTTTTCCTGTCTGTAAAATGACCCTGTTTGCAGGTGATCATTAAGGGGATTTTCAAGTCTGTGGTTCTATTACATTGCGGCCATTCATAGCTTATCTTAAGAACAAGAGTTTTTTTTTCTATAATTTTTTAAATGTTTATTTATTTTTTGAGAGACAAAGAGACAGAGTGAGCAGGGGAAGGGCAGAGACAGAAGGAGACACAGAATCTGAAGCAGGCTCCAGGCTCTGAGCTGTCAGCACAGAACCCGACGCAGGCTCGAACTCATGAACCTCGAGATCATGGCCTGAGCTGAAGTCGGCCGCTCAACTGACTGAGCCACCCAGGCGCCCCAAACCAGTGGTTTCCAAAAGCTCATTCCTCTTTGCAGATATTGATCTGGAGATGTTAGGACAGGGAAGACAGCGTGTGTAGTTTGGGCTGGAAGGCAGGAATCCTTCCTCAAAGGAAACTGAGACTGGGAACAAACCAAGGAGAACACAGAGACATTTTGACTTGTCAGCAGCATTGCATAGGGGACCCTTAGGAACAAGCCTTCAAACATTCTGTCGACCCAAGTCTAGTTGAACCCTAACGGGCCACCAGCTAGACTCTCCATTCTTGTCAGGTTTTGCATCATCTCCCCTAGCCCATCTGCCCTATCTGCATGACTCTGTCCCACTGTGTGTCACGGCTCCCAAAGGTGAGGTCTGAACTGGCTTAACGCTCTCCCGAATTTGGGGTCATACACAATTACAACCTGAATACACATTCCTTGGGGTTGGTTCCCAGAAACTAGGAAGTACATTTCTTGGGTCATGTATTTATCCATTCTTTTACCCACCCAGCCCTTCATGGACCCGGCCACTCACCCATCTACTATAAACACATTCATCCTTCCACCTGTTCTTCTGTCCATTTCCTCTGTCATTCATCCATTCATTCATTCATTCATTCATTCGGCTAGGGCTGCTGTGTACACAGTACTAAGAGGATTCAAAGAAAGACCATGGGGATCATATCTCCAGAGGTCAGTTGCAGAGGATGAGAATGGAGTTGTTTCCTTTAAGAATCTTTCCTCCAGTCAATGTTTAGTGGGGATCACCCCAGCTCATGCCTTGCCCAGCCCTGATCACTAAGGTGCCTAATACATTGAAGTCCGAAGGAAAAAGCAGTGGCCTTTGGATCTGGAAGGCTGGGTTCAAGCTCACCATATCTTTTAAATCTTTTTTTTACCCACCCTGCAAAATTCCGGCATGAAGACCCTTCCTTTCTGATTTTTGTGGCCCATGCTGTAAAGAAAGGTGCCCCAAAGAGCTTCCAACCAAGCCCTGCAATCCTGGAAAGTTCCACGTATGAAGAGTTATAAATAGAAACCCCAGAGGAAAGGGGTCACAAGGCAGATGTGTGCCCTGTGCCAAAAGGGCAGCACAGGCCGTTCCAGGAGTCAGCGAGAGGGAGACCTGTGGGCGTTGTGGTGGAGACGGACCGAGAGCCGGAATGTGACCCGTGGCTTCCATTTGCCCCCGGGTCTTGGGGCCCAACCTAAGGGCCAGCTCCCAAAAGTCCTCAAACCACATCTGAGCCTTCATGCACGTCTCCGTGTGTCTCACTGTCTCGAAGGGGGAAGAAGTTTAAAAGGTTAAAACGTTCATATCTCTATGTGAATATGTCAGAGGGAAGCAATTAATTCCTCCTTGACATACTTGTCAGGGAAGAAAGGGAACGGCCATTTAAGGAGACACTGACAAAGCGCTAGGCACTGGGCGTCCATGTATTTTCTTATTTAATCGGTACAAGGAGGCAGGTCTTCTAATCTCCACTTTGCTGACCGGAAGCAGAGGCTCGAAGAGGTTAAGTGACTTGCCCAAAGTCGTACAGCAAGCCAGTGGAGGAGGTGCGTATAAAACCCACAACTTCCACCTTGAGGCTGCCCATGGCCGCCAAGCCTCACGGGAGGTAAGCAATGTTCCTGGGGACACACCGTGCTCACTCTTCTTCCTACTTGTGAATAGTTCGAGCCCAAGAGATCGAACGAACCTCCGGTGGATGCAGGGTGGATGGTTTACACTCAATAATTCTTTGTTGGGGGGCTGCCCGTGCATTGGCCAGCGTCCCCAGCCTCTACCCACTGGAGGCCAGCAGCACCCCTGGGTTGTGAGAGCCAGAAATGTCTAGACTTTCCACACGCCTCCTGGGAGCCAAATCACCCCAGGCCGAGAACTACTAGAGTCGAGCGATCTGCCCACGTCCTGACAGTTCCCGGTCTTCGCGACCCAAGAAAGTCCAGACCACCCGGAAAATGTCCTGTCTGTACTTAGGTCTATGGACAGACGCTCAGGAGTGACAACAACGGTGACAATGACAAACACAACAGCTGCCAATTCACCCAGGGCCCTGCTGTATCCCCACTCCTACGCCGGCACTTCCTATGTACTTCCTCATGTCTATTACCTGTACCTTCCAGATGTCAGACCTGAGGCCCCGGAAGTTGGGAAGCCGGCCCACGGTCTCAGTGCTGATGTATGGCCGAGCCAGGAGGCGTTTGTTTCCTAGGGCTGCTGTAAAGACTTATCACAAAGGAAGTGACTTAAAACAACACAAATTAATTTTCTGACGGTTCTGGACGTCAGAAGTCTAGATTAGTGTCACTGGGCTAAAAGCGAGGTGTGGGCAGGGCCGTGTTCTTTTTGGAGGCTTTAGAGGAGAATCTTGTCTCCTCGTCTTTTCTAGCTCAGGCAGGTCACTGGCATTCCTCGGCCCTCCAGCTCCACCTCCAAGCTCACAGCGCCTCTCTGTCCCTGACCTCTGCTTCTGTCACCTCGTTTCCTTCTCTCTGGCTCTCCTGCCTTGCTCTTCTAAAGGCGCTGTGATGGTATCAGCCCCACCCAGACAATCCAGGATAATTTCCCCTACCTCATAACCATTCATTTATTTAAAAAATTTTTTAATGTTTATTTTTTTTTTCAGAGAGAGAGAAAGAGAGACAGTGTGAGTAAGGGAGGGGCAGAGAGAGAGGGAGACACAGAATCAGAAGCAGACTCCCAGCTCCAAACTGTCAGCACAGAGCCTGTCGCTGGGCTCAAACTCGCAAACCGTGAGATCATGACCTGAGCCGAAGTTGGCCGCTTAACCAACTGGGCCACCCAGGCGCCCCTCATAATCATTAAATTAATCACATCGCCAAACTCCTCTTTTCCTTGTAAGGGAATATGATCCCACATTTTGGGGATTAGGATGCGGGTCCCTCCGGGGGCCGTCACTCAGCCCAGTACATAGAACCTGGGCTCTCACCTCTCCGGCCCCCAGGTGTGTATTCAGCCCACTCCTGCCGCCCCTCCTGTGCCAGAAGGGGTGCACCTGGGCGCTGTGGGGATATGGAGGTGGATCATGTAGCCAGAGAATGGTGGGCACCAGCTCGCATCGGGAAGGAGCATGGGAGAAATGCTACGGGGAGGAGCAGAGAGAGTCCTGGGGACCCCGGGTCAGCTTGAGCACAGGTGCGGACGTGGGCTCAGGGGAGCAACTCCTGCCATGCAAGCTGATTTCCCGTAAGCCTCAGCACCTACCTCCAACCGGAGCTTCAAACGCACCCATCCGTAGTTCATCTGTCCTGAAGGACCGCCCCCGCCCGGCCCTGCCAGCCAGGATTTGGTCCCATCTCCGTGATTTGTTTGCCCAGTTAACTGGGAATCATTCTCAGTTTTTTCCTTTTCAAATCTCCCCCCTGCCTGGTAAAGTGTCCAACTCTTGGTTTCGGCTCAGGCTGTGATCTCACCGTTGGTGGGATTGAGGCCCACTTTGGGCTCTGTGCTGCCAGCTTAGAGCCTGCTTGGGATTCTCTCTCTCCCTCTCCCTCTCTCAGAATAAATACACTTAAAAAACAGTAAATGTGGGGTGCCTGGGTGGCTCCGTCAGTTAAACGTCTGACTACGGCTCAGGTCATGATCTCATGTCTCATGGGTTTAAGCCCAGTGTCAGACTCTGTGTTGACAGCTCAGAGCCTGAAGCCTGCTTTGAGTTCTGTGTTTCCCTTTCTTTGTCCCTCCCCAGCTCACAAGCTCACAGTGTGTGTGTGTGTGTGTGTGTGTGTGTGTGTGTGTGTGTGTCTCAAAAAAATATAAACATTAAAAAAACAAAAAAACCCAATAAATGAGCTTTTTAATGCTTTACTCTTAAACAAAAACAGATAGTCAAGGGTCAATAGACTTTTGGAGGGAAAAGCCTCAAACATGATTGAACAGACAGCAAACAAACAATTGAACAGCTGGAGGCATTTAAACCAAGCAGACAGGGCAGCGGGGTGGCTCAGTCAGGTAAGCCTCTGACCTTGATCAGGTCATGATCTTGAGGTTTGTGAGTTTGAACCCTTCATTGGGCTCTGTGCTGACAGCTCAGAATCTGGAGCCTGCTTGAGAACTACCCTATGACCCAGCAATTGCACTACTAGGTATTTATCCAAGGGATACAGGTGCTCTGATGGGAAGGGGCACGTGCACCCCAATGTTTACAGCAGCGCTATTGACAATAGCTGAAGTATGGAAAGAGCCCAAGTGTCCATCGATGGACGAATGGGTAAAGACGTGGTGTATACATACAATGGAGTATTATTCGGCAATCAAAAAGAATGGAGTCTTGCCGTTTGCAACTACGTGGATGGAACTAGAGGGTATTAAGCTAAGTGAAATTAGAGAAAGACAAATATCGTATGACTTCACTCATATGAGGACTTTAAGGTACAAAACAGATGAACAGAAGGGAAAGGAAGCAAAAATAAAAACAGGGAGAAGGACAAAACATAAGAGACTTAAATACAGAGAACCGACAGAGGGTTGCTGGAGGGGCTATGGGCTAAATGGGTAAGGCATTTTGGAATCTACTCCTGAAATCATTGTTGCACTAAGTGCTAACTAACTTCGATGTAAATTAAACAATAAGTAAATTATTAAAGAAAAGAGAATATCTCACACGTATCTGTAGATTAAAAAAAGAATAATAAGGTCAAATACTCACAAAAGGACCCACAATCAGACAAAATCAGAATTTGACAGCAGCGGTACCAGGAGCTCTGAGACAAGGCTCCAAAGTTCTGAGGGAAATCAGTTTCCAGCCAAGTGCACAGCAAGCCAAACTAAATATTGAGTTCAAGGGTAGAAGAACGACATTTTCTGCCATGTGAAGCTTAATTAAAAAAAAAAATCCACCCTACCCCAGGCACCTTTCCCTAGGCCGCTCCGGAGGACTGGCCCCGCCAACCGGGAAGAACAAACAAGGCGTGAGAAGGACACAGAACCCGGGGACCCGGGGGAGCCCAGCACGGTGCCCTGCGGCAGCCTGGGGGTTGCCTGCCCTGCTTGTGGGAGGACAGAGGTGTGCGGGGTTCCGCCAGCCGGAGGAAGGGAAATGTGGCTTTTCTGATCTGTGGATCCAAACTGAAAGGAAATCCACTCTTCTCTGGGAGAGTTTGGGGAATGAGTTTATGATAGAAAGGCTTCCCCCAAGGGCTTGAGGAACCAAACGCCTCCCTTCGAACCCCTGCCTCCATTTCCCATTCATCCCTCCCCATGCCCCTGGGGTGGTCTTGGGGGGACAACTCCTGTGGTCGCAGGACTCCAAGGAATTACTGAATCCACGGCCCTCCCCTTACACAAGAGGAAACCGGGGCACGGAGGCGGGAAGGTCCGTGGGCAGTTCACGTGGTACGTTTTCAAGAACTCCCTGCTGACGCCTATGAAACAAGATCAGCGAGAACCAAACCAAACCTAAAGGAACTGGGCTGGTGGGCGACCGAAGGGACCCCACCCCGTCTTTGCGTTTGCCCTCAGCTCTGCTCTCGGCCACCTGCTGCTGCCTGAACTGCGTTTCTGAAAAGCACACATTTGGGATTCTGAGCAGCTTCTAACCATCTATTATTAGAAGCAAGAACAAACAGATGCAATTGAGCTTTGTACCCCGTGGCCCCGGCGATTGCAAACTTCTAGGGGGAAGAAAGCCAGGGGGAGGGAGGGCTGGGCAAAAACCAAACCCAGTGGGCGTCAGACGTCTCCTTGGAACCAGGCGCGCCCTGACCCCCAGTACTCTTGAGTGGCTCCTTATTACTGTTTTTAAAAACCAAGGCCAGTCCCTCTTACAAACCCCAATAAACTGGACTTGTTCCTAATATCAACTTTTCAATGGTCTTGCTTTTTTTTTTTAAGTGTTTATTTTTGAGAGTACACAAGCAGGAAAGGGGCAGAGAGAGGGGGACAGAGGATCCCAAGCAGGCTTTGCGCGGCGATCCCGATGCGGGGCTTGAACTCACATGAATTCTCTCTGATCTCACGAACCACGAGATCACTACCCAAGCATGAGCGGGATGCTCAACAGACTGAGCCACCCAGGGGCCCCTCGGTGGTCTTGCTTTTGATGCTCTGTCTCTTTCTCTGCCTTTTCCAAGGGCTTGGCTAACCTCAAGCTTTTGGAAACTCATGAGTTTAGGATGTAAATGCCGTCTGGAGTATCTGTACTTTCGCACGGAATTCTAGGAAGCTTAGTGCTTTCTAGTTTTAACATGTGACGCCCTTGCCTGGTCTGTGGACTCCCTGTCTTACTTATTCAACGAGCCGCCACCTCACCTCTGACAGGGATGCCTGCTGCAGGGGGCCAGGGGGACCCTGGGCCAGAAGTCACGAGTGCCTCTGTTACTTCCTTACTGTGTGACGTTGGGCAAGTTGCTTGTTCTCTCTGGACTTTGACTTGTTCTCCTGCAAAACGCACAGCTGGGACCCAGTGGCCTCCCTCTCACACGCCTTCCATCTTGTGACTCGCCCAGCGTCCCTGTTTGGTTCGGCCACAGCCCCTCAGCCTCTCCAACTCTCGCGGGCCTCCCACACCCTCCATTCCAGAGGGAACACCCCTGCCCTTTCCTGCCCGCGCCCGGGCCTGGCAGGCGCTGGCCTGCAGAGGACAGGAGCCTGCGGTGAGAGCAGGCTGGCCCCCGGCCAGTCACAATAGGCCCTGAGACACAGAGGGGTATTTGTCTGGGCGACCCGCAGTTTCTTGTAAACCCTTGCTCTGGCCTCTGGCCCAGGGCCTCTCGCTTCTCCCCGCCCTCTCGGGGGGCAGCGGCAGCCCCCAGCCTCGTTAGGAGGTGGGATGTGGACGCTGCACAGACCCAAGTGTCCCCTCCATACGTGGGAAAACGGGCAGCCGGAGGCTGGGAAGAAGGGCAGGGGCGCATACATGCCGGGTGGCCCAGGTGACTGTGGCACAGTGCGGACGGAGGGTGCAGCCGTGGGGAGGGTGCGGGAGGAGAGGGCTAGTCCCTGACTCCCCCACTGACGAGGCAGGCAACTGTGAGCAAGGCACTTCCTTCTCTGTTCCAGGCCTCAGTTTCCTCAGCTTTCAAATGGGAGTGATTGTCCCACCTTTCTGCTGTGAGGACCAAATTAAATAAAATGATGGACTTGCAAATAGTGTGTTGTCATGAAGGAAAGTGTTTGGACTCGGACCCAAGCCCAAATCCCACCTCTGACATCTCTTTTTAAAAAAAATTTTTTTTATACAGTTTATTTACTTTTGAGACAGAGAGAGAGAGACAGAGCACAAATGGCGGAGGGGCAGAGAGAGAGGGAGATGCAGAATCTGAGCAGGCTCCAGGCTCTGAGCTACCTGTCAGCACAGAGCCCAATGTGGGGCTCGAACCCACGAACTGCGAGATCATGACCTGAGCCAAAGTCGGAAGCCCAACCGACTGAGCCATCCAGGCGCCCCCCCCCCCACCCCTGTCATCTCTAAACTCACTCTCCTGGGCAGCTCAGTGACCCTCCAGGAGTCTCAATTTCCTCATCTGAGGTGACGAGGCTAGGTGTGCGGCTGGACCAGAGTGAGAGGCTCGCCGGAGAGCTGACAGAAAGCATGCTGCCCGGCAACAGGGTCTGAATAACGAAGAACCGGCCAGGGCCGCGTCACGACTCTTGTGTGCTCCCCCCTCCCCCGCATAATACATTTTCATGGGCTCTAAATATTTTCTAAATCTCCCAGTCTAGGAGGACTGCAGGCAGGCAGGCCGGAAGGATCCAAGGCCCCGAGTGTGTGAGGGGGGCCTGGCTCGCCAGGGGCTGGGGTGGGGGGACCCTGGGCACTTGCTCCCGCTGGGCCCCCCTCTGTGCCAAGCTCTGTGCTGAAGCCTTCGCGCCCACAATCTCATCCAACCCGTATTGCACCCATTCTGCTTTTTCTTCATCCAAGGAAACGGAGGCTCAGAGAGGCCCAGTAACCCACCCAAAGTCACAGAGCTACCAGAGCAGGGCTGGGACCTGTCTTCTGCTTCCCACACCAGGGACCTCTCTGCACCCTCGCTGCCCTCCTTGAAGTTGGAGGGAATGTGGAGGAGACTTTTAGGGTGTGCAGAAGGTGCAAGGTGTGTGAGTCTGGGGTCCTGGGAAATATGAAAACGAGCAGGAAGGATGTAAAGGGTGTGCAGGGGCACCTGCCCCCTCCCGGGGGTGCTGAGCTACACGAGACAGGGAAGCGAGGACGGGGGCAAGGGCCTCCGTGGGCCAGCGTGTCCCCAGGTGACCCCGAGGGAGCCAGGCCAGATGGGGCTGTTACTAAACATGCGAATAGGTGCTTCGTTTCCTTGCCCCGCTGCCCAGAGCCACACCTGTTTGCCTACAAATGACAGCAGGTGCCGCGTTCGGCCAGAGCCTGCCCTGTTCAGGGCCCACCAACGGTCTCAGGAGAGACGGGCTCAGAGTCCCAGAAGTGGCTGATTGTGGGGGCAGGAGCCTCGGGGCCTGGAGTTCACCAAGGGAGGGGGGATTCCTAGTCGGGGAGAGTGTCCTATCTTCACCGCAGTCACACCGCTGCCTGCCGGAGTGAGATACGCCCTGAGTGTGACCCTCCGTCCCACAGTGGAGGGGACAGAATGGGCCTTTCCACTCTCAAGACCCATCAGCTGCATGGCCGCCTGACAGAACTTCAGAGCAAGTCTGACCCTGCTCTCCCCTGCCTAGACCTTCAGCGGCCTCTCGTCAGCTCAGATGAGTCAAGTCCAAACTCCTCAGCAGGTGTTTTTACTGCCTGGCTGCATGTGACGTGGGCTTTCCCATATGGCAGCCACTGGTCACATGTGGCTACTGAGTTCTGGAACTATGGCTGGTCTGAATGTTGCATCTGTAAAACACCCATGGGACCTCAAAGACTTAGTACAAAATAAAGAGAATTTAAAATATCTCATTCGTAATTTTTTAACTTTGATTACCTGTTTGGTAATATTTGGGATAAACTGAGTTAAATCAAATATATTCTCAAAATGTATTTAGCCTGTTTCTTCTTTTTTTAATGTTTATTCATTTTTGTGAGACAAAGGGAGACAGATACAAGCAGCAGAGGGTCAGAGAGAGAGGGAGACACAGATTTCAAAGCAGGCTCCAGGCTCCGAGCTGTCAGCACAGAGCCCGACATGGGGCTCGAACCCATGAACTGCGAGACCATGACCTGAGCCAAAGTTGGGCACTTAACCAACTGAACCACCCAGGTGCCTCTTCACCTGTTTCTTTTTACCTTTTATCTTTGTACTTTTTAAATGTGGCTACTAGAAAATTTAAAACTACATGAGTGCCTCACATAACATCGCATTGGGCAATACTTATGTATACCCTGTTCTTGTCTTTGCTGCCTCCCCATCGGCACTAACTCATTCATTTGTTCATGCACGCATCCCCTCAGTGAGTACTCATTAATCGTATGCTATGTGCTAGAGACAGTGCTCAACAGTGGAGACAAAAAGGAAACAAGATAGGTCCTGCATGTGAGCCCACACGGAGCTTAAGGACTGCACTTTACGTCCCCTCCAATCTAGAACATACAGTGGTCAACAAGTCTTCTGCATGGTATCTGGATCCCGTAGACCTTTCCACTCTCCTCTCTGTCTGAGCTCAGCCCTATTAGTCCCTCCCATCCCTGCCGCGGGACCTTTGCACGTGCGGGGTACTGTTAACTCACCTACTGACACACACCTGATACTTTACCCCAAGCATCACTCCAAATCCCAGTGCTGCACCCTCTCACAGCGCCATGTCCCTCCCTCCCCACTGGTTAGGTAGCATCGTCCTTTTGATGGATGTTGGGGTCCCACGACAGATCCAGCTCCATGAGTGCAGGGCCGTGTCTGGTTCGTTTGTTTGTTTGACCTTTTGAATCCCTAGAGACTTGACAACTTCTTGGTGCACTGTAGGTATGAACACAGAGTTGCTGAATGAAATCAGCCAGTGGCTGTGTGAAGGAGCCAAGGGTGTCTGGTCACTGTTGGCTGAATGGCTGTATCGAGCGAGGATCAAGTGCAGAGCATCTGGTCGTCCCTTCCTGCCACATGGGACTGCCACGTGCAGGCTGTGAGTGCTGAAGCTCAGAGAAAGGGCACTGAGAAGGGCCCTGGGGGTAGGGGGAGGGCAGGCTGCCTGGGAGGGTGGAGTTTGAGCGGCACCAAGTGGTCACTAAATTCTTGGGCTGGGGGGGGGGGAGCAGAGTGACCTGGGTCTGAATCCCAATAATATATCAGCTGATAGTGGTTCTAAGTGCTAGGCTCTCTACTAAGTACTTTATGTTTCTTTGAATGTCTCATCCACCAGAAGTGGAAACATATTACCATTAAAATTTTTCATATGAAGACACTGAGGCCAAGGTGCCTGGGTGACTTAGTCACTCAGTGCCCAGGCTGAACATCTGACCCCCTTGATTTTGGCTCAGGTCATGATCTTGCAGTGGTGGGATCAAACCCCGTGTTGGCGTCCACACTGAGCATGGAGCTTGTTTGGGATTCTCTCTCTCTCTCTCTCTCTCTCTCTCTCTCCCTTTGCTCCCACCTTCTTTCTCTCTCTCAAAATAAATAAATAAGCATTTAAAAAAAGCTAAAAGATGTTCTTTAAAAAAAGAAAGAAAGAAAGAAACTGAGCCCTAAGGAGGTTAAATAACTTGTCCAAGGTCACAAATTGAGATGCGGCATTGACTAAGGCAATCTGACTTAGAGTCTGTTCCATATTTTGAGGATTCGATGTTAGAATAAGCATTTAATGATCACTTACTATGTGCCATGCAGTTTTCTAAAAACTTTACAAGTTATTATTATTATTATTATTATTATTATTGTTATTGCTATTTTATTGGGATTTTTTTTTGAGAGACAGAGAGAGACAGCGTGAACAGGGGAGAGTCAGAGAGAGAGGGAGATACAGAATCTGAAGCAGGCTCCAGGCTCTGAGCTAGCTGTCAGCACAAAGCCCGATGTGGGGCTCAAACCCACGAACCGTGAGATCATGACCTGAGCCAAAGCCGGATACTTAACCAACTGAGCCACTCAGGTGCCCCTACTGGGATTTTCTTAAATGTTTATTTTTGAGAGAGAGAGAGAGAGAGAGAGAGAGAGAGAGACAGAGTGCAAGTGGGAGAGGGGCAGGGAGAGAGAAGAAGATACAGAATCTGAAACAGGCTCCAGGCTCTGAGCTGTCAGCACAGAGCCTGACATAGGGCTCAAACCTACGAACTGTGAGATCATGACCTGAGCCAAAACAAGAGTCAGATGCTTAACTAACTGAGGCCCCCAGGCGCCCCTTTTGCTGGAGAGAAGCCAGCACCCCTGCTCTCTCAAGAATCCCTCTTACAGATGTGTGTGAGAGGTTGAAAACCAGAAGTACCAAAGCCAGATTGACCCGGCTCTGTTGGGTGCCCTTTGGAAAGTTATTTAACCTCTCTGGACCTCCATTCCTTTCTGTAAAAGCAAGGTAATAAATGGGACGTCCTGGATGGGGTTGCTGTTTGGGGGAAATGAGATCATGACCATAAATCCCCTGTTGTGGTGTTTGGCGCGAAGCCGAACTTGAATAGATGCACTTCTCTCCCCTCGGGCATGTCTAGGAGGAGTTCCCCTAACCCCCGGTCTCCCCAGAATCAAGGCTAACATCGACAGACTGATGGAGAACCACCAAGATCCTGGAAGTCCTAGGTCAATAAGATGAGGGAGGAAGAAGACGAGAGGAAAACGTGAAGCTAGTCAGTTTCAAAACGTGTCTAGGACAGAGAAACATGAGTGATTATAATCCTTCCCGCTGTGTCAACTTGGGGTTATATAACTGAACGTCTCTGTGAGGTGCCCCTTGGGGGCCTCCAGGAGGCAGGGCTGGCCGTGACATAAATAAATATTTCTGTGCTCTCTGCCCCCGGGCTCAGCTTCTGAGCAAACACCACAACCTGCCAGGGAGGCCGCGACAGGGAGGAAGCTGGGGCTGGACTGTGGAGCTGGAAACCGGATTGTGCAGCGAGTTCTGGGCTGGGAGTCAGGAGACCGTGTTCTGGGACCGGCTCTGCCTCAGAGGACGTAGACATTAGGTGATGAGCTTTTGTGGGACAGTGACCTGGGAGGAGACATTTCAATATGGGCCAGGAGCCACCAAACCCTCCGTCCCTTCTCTTTGCAGATAGAATAAAGCCCCTGCCCCTCCCTGGCCTGGCATTCAAGGCCCTTCTTCTCCTGCCCCCTCTCCCATCCCACCTTGGTACCCACACACCCCACAGCTTGGCTCTTTGGAAATATTGAGTTTTCCTTCCCACAAGGTTTGTCCCCTCTCTTGGGAGGTACTCTGTCCCCTGCGAACTGGCCATGAATCTGGGCTCAGAATCTGGCTGAGCAGAGTCACCTCGGGTTTGTGACTTAACCTCTTTTGAGCTTCTTTCCTCCTGTGCAAGCTGGTCTTTGCGATTCCTACTAATTCCTTATTGCAACAGTCAAATGAGATAATAATTGTTCATAATAAGTGCCAGTAACTTCTGCTGCTGTATAAACCGGGCACGTGTAAGGCCTTTTCGTGCAAAAATCATTTAGCCCTGAGCGCCAACCTCCCGGGGCAGAGAGCCTGCACCGTGGGCACCAGCATGCTGGTGTCTGATTCCTCCAAGGCCTGCCCAAAGCCTCCCCACCAATCTCGAGTAGGGCGATCTTTTCTGGGAATCCTCAGCGCATCTCACAGGGACCTCAGTTAGAGCCCTCAGCGCACGAGAGCAGAATTAGTAGACCCGATTGTCTTTCCTTCTGTCCTAGGAGCCCCCCAGAGGACAATCCTGCCTTAGAGCCATATGGCCAGGCTTCAGCATGGGGTCCGCCATTTAAGACCCCTGAATGAATCAATGAACAGATGCATACACATCGAGGCTTCGTGGAAGCGGTGGCCAAGTCCCGGAAGGGTCAGCTTTGAGCATTCGCGCTGAACTTTCCAGACTGTGGCTCCTGGAGCTCCAGCGATGGCCATCAGACCTGCCCCCCTCAGCTCCAAGCAGGCTCCAGAACAGTCACACTGTCCTCTGGGATCCTATGTTGCTCAGGCTCAGACCCTATTTTTCTAATGGAAAAGCAGGATACTTGACCTCGTAAAGGATTTTGGGGCCATGCGGCGTCCCAGAGGGGATCTGGGAATTGCAGAATTGAGACAAAAAAGCTGAAGGCCTCCTTAAAACTTTTTTTTTT
Source organism: Helogale parvula (assembly GCA_004023845.1). NCBI lineage: Eukaryota > Metazoa > Chordata > Mammalia > Carnivora > Herpestidae > Helogale > Helogale parvula. The sequence goes on from PJEM01004236.1 coordinate 128,577, forward strand.
TTTTAAATAAAATCTGCTTTTTGCTCCTTATCCTGCTTCTATTCTTGCTAGGACTGGCACGCCCATCTCAGTTTACATGAGCCTTGTAATGCAAAGGGCATGTGTCTTCCTTGATTTCTCTAGAAGAGATAACACCTAAGGAAGACCAGGTGAGAAGGACTGGACAATTGCACATGTATTCTAGACCACGGCAGCACTAGACCTCTGGACGCCAAGACCCCCTGGATCCCAGGCTAACACCTGAACCCCCTTCTTTGTTCTGACTGGTTCCTGGATGCCTGAAGGGCCACGTACACTGGACCACTGTCCCCAGTAAAACCCCCAGACCCTGAACAAACACGAAATTCCCTCCGTTCTTTTCTGAGTCTCTCAGATGGTCCGTCTGTATCTTCTCTGTCTATATCCTGAATAACCTCTTATTTCTACTTCCTGCTGGCTCATGTTTAATTTTTTTTTAAATTCTTATTTTATTTTGAGAGAGAGAAAGAGCATGAGCAGGGGAGGGGCAGAGAGAATGAGAGAGAATCCCAAGCAGGCTCTACACTATCAAAGCAAAGCCTGACGTGCGGCTCAGTCCCATGAACCATGAGATCATAACCTGAGTTGAAACCAAGAGTCAGACACTTAATCAACTGAGCCACCCAGATGCCCCTCAACTTTAATTTCCATCCTTTGTGAAGGACCCTCTTGGCTGGCCCCCTCTAGGTCCCTAGACCCAGCCTGCTAGTGTCAGAATGGAAGTACAAATAGTGGAATTTCCAGACTAGTCAGTGGCTCCTGAGTCGTACTTACTCGCAGAGTACCCCGCCTGGCCAAGCTCCCAGCATACAGTAACCGTCCAAGAACCGCCCGGTCGATTGAGGGCAGTGTGGTTTTCGCTCCATCACGGGTCTGGGGTATGCCACTGTGAAGGAACAGAAGCCACTAACCTCCTCCCTGAGGACCTATTTGTAGTAAAATAATTCAAAGCGTAGAGCTGCCGAGACCTCAGTCTTCTGCACGGGGTCTCTCCGCTGCTCCAATACCATCAGTCACTTCTGACTTTGTCTTGACATCCAACATCTTCCATGAGCTTTCCTCAGTCTTCTCCACCAGCACCTCGCTCCTCCTTTCTTTCCGTCCCAGGCAGAATGAGCCACTTCCCTTCTCCCACACTCTCCAATGCTTTCCAAGGGAAGCTGGCTGCACTGAATCTTCCATCCCACAAGATCTTCAGCAGTGTGTCCCGGCCACTCCACCCACCAAGAGGCAGAGCCTGCTTGTCCACTCCCTGGAATCTAGGTGGGCCCTGTGATGGCTAGGACCACCGGAATATGGTGAAGTGACCCCGGCAGATCTGGGTACAGCCCTTAGGTGGCATCTTTTGCTTTCTGAGCGTTTGATCCTGGAAACCTCCCTCTTGGAACCCGGCGGCCATGCCGTGAGACACCAAAGGTACAGGGGGAGGCCACAGGTCAATGCTCTAGTGACAGCTCCAACTATGCTCCCAACGGACAGCCAGTGTCACAGGTGGCCTTGGGATTGAGCCACCTGGGACACCTAGGCCACCTGAGTGACCGAAACCAGGTGAGAAATCCTTAAGTGACAACTGTCCAGCTGAACCTGGTCAACCTAGAGGACCACAAAATAATAAACCTACAGCGACAAAAAATAATAAATAGTTACTTAAAGCCACTAAGTTTTGGAGCAGTTGGCTTTCCAGTAGCACATAACCAGCCCAGGACTCCAGGGCCGTCTTCCCAATGCTGCCGAGCTAAACCTGCCTCGATCATGAGACCTAACCGTCCCCTCCTCCCCAGGTCACCTTTGCCACCTCTGACCTCTTTTAATAATTGTTTAAATGAATCATGATGACTTTGTATCGAGATTCCGGGACCTACTTTTCCTTTGAAGTATTTTATCAGTTTATTTGAGACAGAAATTTCCTATCACTTTTGAAAACAGAAAAAACAATGTCAATTGCCATCAATGGAAAGCAACAAAATAAATGGGATGAAGCAGATCAATGTTACTAAATTCTACCTGGACAGTGACCTCCCAGAGTCGAGCCCAGGGCTGGCCCTCTCTTTGTTGAAAAGATGAGCAAGTGTGTTGGTAACACTGGAGCCAGACTCTTGAGTTCCAGGATCTGGGCAGTTACAGCAGATCAGCTTCTAGATCCTGGATCGCACAGCTCGGGCCACTGTGTCCTTACATTCAACAATTCGGGACAGCTTTGGGATTCTCCCACTTTCCTGATTAGGGCGGGCACTGCACATGGCCCCCCCCCCCCCAGTCTGCCCAGGTCTGTAGTGTCGTGGGGTTCTCTCCAGCCTTTCCGATGTTTAAAGACCCTCTTCCCACCCAAAAAGCTGAGCACCATCGCCCCTGCTGCTTGCACTCAGCCTGGCCCGAAGCACCTGACTTCCTTTAGTTCTTACAGCTTCTCCTGGGTTTGCTTCTTTTATTATTTAAATATTTCCTCCAAGAGGATCTTCAGCGTGGGTCTGTGTCCTCCAACTTCTGCAGCCTTATTTGCCTGGAATATTTTTATTATGACCTCATGTTTGAATGACAGTTTGGCTGGCTTTAAAACACTGGATGGAAAGAGTTCCTCTCTTTCAGTTCTTAATAACTTTGTGACTTCCTTTATCAAGAGTCGGGACTGAAACATAGATGGCGATCTGATTCTTGGTTCCTTTGTAAGGGTTAGGCGCGCGCTCTCTCTCTCTCTCTCTCTCTCTCCCTGCTCTTCCTCTCTGTCTCTCATAGTCTCAATTTCACCCCATCAGAGTGGATTTTCCCTCAGTCCTACTATTGGCTACTCTAGGCCTTTGAATCTGAGTTCATCCATGTTTCTTTAATTTTGGAATGTTTAGTCTCCATCCTTTGGTTCCTTATTTCCCCTCTTCATTTCTGTTCCTACTTCTACTTTCCATCTCTCTCTGCTTTTCTTTTCTATTTGTTACCTCATTATCTTTTCCTTCTCTTGGGGATAATTCTCAATCCAAAGCTGCTCGTGACTAGTGAATTGTTCAACTGTATCCATCCTGATATTTATACCGGTGTATTTGGTCCCTTATTTTAAATACCTCATGTTTCAACTTGGTTCTCGCCTATGACTTCTTATTCTTGCATCGTTTTACAAGTGTCTGCTCCTGGCTCCGAAAGTATGATGGTTTTACTTTAAAATCTTGGTCCCAGGGCGGCTGGGTGGCTCAGTCGGTTAAGCATTTGACTTTGGCTCAGGTCATGATCTACAATTCCTGTGTCCAAGCCCCACGTCGGGCTCTGTGCTGACAGCCTGGAGCCTGGAGGCTGCTTCAGATTCTGTGGCTTCTTCTCTCTCTCTGCCCCTCCCCAGCTCGCACTCTGTCTCTGTCTCTCTCTCAAAATAAACATTAAAAAAAATTTTTTTTTCAAATCCTGGTTGCTCTTCTTTAATAATTCTGCTTCAGGGGTGCCTGGGTGGTTCAGTCAGTTAAGTATTCGGCTTCTGGCTTCGGCTCAGGTCATGATCTCACGGTTTGTGGGTTCAAGCCCCGCATCGGGCTCTGTGCTGACAGCTAGCTCAGAGCCTGGAGCCTGCTTCGGATTCTGTGTCTCCCTCTCTCTCTGCCCCTCCCCTGCTCATGCTGTCTCTCTCTGTCTCTCAAAAATAAATAAAAAACATTAAAAAAATAATAATAATTCTGCTTCAGATGGAATGTGTAGCTTGGTTTACTGCCTTTCCTTTATAGTGGCTGTATTTCTTAGGTGTCTAAGAAATTACTTTGTCAGACGAGTTCAAGTTCTCCTGGGAAGTACCAGCTATCTGGCTGTAAATGTACCCTGGGGAAGGGCCAAAGGCCTAACAGGAGAGGGAAAAAGATGGGCCCCAGGGTGCAGAGCGACACAGACACGCTTGGCCATCCACTTCCTGGCGGCACTCTGCCTGCGTGCCTGCCAGACTGCACCCTGGAGCTCCTAGCACGGCAGCATCCTGGCCCAGGGGTCGACTCTCCCAGCGGGATTCCATAGGGTGGGGGTGCGGTGGTGGGAGGGGTGTTGATGGGACAGGGCCTGCCTTTGCCTTTGCCTGTTCTGTTCAATCCCTACCCTCCTCAGCTTTGAGCTGTCCCAGACCACCCCTGGGCTGTAGCTACCAATTTTTACCCCTTAAGGGCAGGACCAGAAGCAGGTGAGCTTTCCTAAAGAGCAGGAGAGAAGAGAGGTTAAGAGGACAGGCTCTTCATTCTGCACTGAAGGCTTGCGTGTACCAAGACACCGTGCCGGGTGAGGGGGAGACAGTGGGAAACAGTCCCTGTCCTTGTGGAGGTTGTGTGTGACAGCCAACTAGCAGACCCCTGTCCCAATCCTGGCACTGCACCTGGGCCACACACTCAGTCTTCCTAAGCCTCAGTTTCTTCATCTGCAAAATGGAGATGATCACAGCATCTATCCATAGGGTTACTGAGGCTTTTAGGAGACAGCGCATGCCCAGGGATTAGCACAGCGCCCCGCACACAGAGAGCACGCAAATGTATCATTTATTGTTGTTATTATTCTTACCGCCAACGATATTGATACTGGGAGTAGGTAGGAACTTGGAGCCATTTCTAAAAAATATATGAATCCCCTTTGTCTTCTGGGCAAATCAGTTCTCGCTAAGGTCTGTGACTGGAGAGGAGCCCCAGGTAGGGCATCTGGAGTTTTTGAGAAAGAGGATTCAGTGGACTTGACCTTTAAAAAGTTTTGGTCAAGGGGCACCTGGGTGGCTCAGTTGATTGAGCGTCTGACTTTGGCTCAGGTCATGATCTCACAGTTGGTGAGTTCGAGCCCCATGTTGGGCTGTGTGCTGGCAGCTCAGAGCCTGGAGGCTGCTTCAGATTCTGAGTCTCCCTTTCCCTCTCTCTCTCTCTCAAAAATTAAAAAAAAAAAGAAACATTTAAGAAAGCTTTATTTTTAATGTTTATTTATTATTGAGACAGAAACAGAGCATGAGTGGGGGAGGAAGAGGCAGACACAGAACCCAATGTGGGGCTTGAACCCACAGACGTGAGATCATGACCTGAGCCGAAGTTGGATGCTTAACTGACTGAACCACCCAGGCGGCCCTAAAAAAATGTTTTTAAAGTTCTGGTCAAAACCCAGCAAGGCAGGGAGGGTAGGGGGTGTGGGATTTACAAATCAAGTTCCCTTTTCCAGAGAGAACTGTTACTACCACTCCAGGTGGTGAGGTTTCAGAGAGCCGGTCCTTCCCCCCAGTTCTTCATCTGTTCATTGTTTTTTGTTTTGTTTTGTTTTCTTTTTAACTGCTACAGAGCAGTGCAGGGAGGAGTTAGAACTTCACCGTGACCCCATGGGCGTCAGCTGGATTTTGGGCCCTGTTAGCTCTGGGGCCAACGCTGCCACTGAGCACAGGAGACAAAGCCCTCGGGGACCACAAAAGTGTTCACATTTCTTTCAGAACAGAAGAAAAGAGGAACTTTTAGGTTGAAGAAAGTGTTTTAGTATACCAATGCAGTGGGGCGCCTGGATGGCTGGGTCGGTGAAGCGTCGGGCTCTTGGTTTTGGCTCAAGTCATGGTCTTGCAGCTTCCTGGGTTCAAACCCCGGGGCCGGCTCCACAGTGTGGAGCCTGCTTGGGATTCTCTCTTTCCCTCTCTCTGCCCCTCACCCACTCACACTGTCTTTCTCAACACAAATAAATAAACTTAAATTTATATATATGTACATATATATCAATGCAGTCATAAATAAAACTTTTGATGTTTTTTATGGAGGGAGGGGCCCTTGAAGGCACAGCTGCCTGGGAAAGTCAGAACGCATCACTGGTTAGCTCTGTGACAACCAGAGCGCTCTGTGTATGCCTCCGGCCCTTGGCACAGAGCTAGGGAACACTGCTACTGGCTCCCTGGGACCCTGTGGGCATCCCAGGGCGTGGGGCACATGCAGCACACAGCACTGTGTGGGCACGGGCACTCGCAAGCGCCCAGCAAACAGGAGTGAACCTTTGCTTCCCTCTGAGACCTGCAGGCTGAAACCTTAGGAAATCGGGGGTGGGGGTGGATAATGGGATGAGGCACGGCACTGGGGGGGAACAAGTTACACAATTGCTTTGGTTGCACAAGAGGCTGAGGAGATAACCCCAGGTGCAGGAAGAGATGGAAGCTTCCGGGCAAAGCCAGGATACCAGGCCGGGGGGCTCCCCAGCACCAGGCGCAGGGCGGTGGAGAGAGCCAGGTCTGACTCCCCAGCGCGGGCCCGGGGCGCCAACAGCCCTGGAGAAGTGGGATGAGTGAATGATGTGTACACCGTGGAGGGATTTAGCGGTTCTGAGGCTGCTTGCCCTAAAGGTCGGCTCAACAGTCCCCTGGACACAAATTTCTTTAAAGGGGCAGGGAGGGGCACCTGGGCGGCTCCGTGGGTCAAGCATCTGACTTCAGGCTCAGGTCATGATCTCGTGGTCTGTGAGTTTGAGCCCCGGCATCGGGCTCTGTGCTGTCAATCCTGCCTCTCTTTCTCTCTCTGCCTCTCTGCCTCCCCCCTCAAAAATTAATATTTAAAATAAATAAAGGAGAAGAGAAGCTAATATCTAGTGAGACACTGCTGTGGATGGTGTTTTCTCTAATAAATTAGGAAACTGAGGCTCGGAGAGGTGACACGGCTTGAACAAGACCCCACCACTCCTAGGCGGGGGTCCGAGCCCTTGCTCCTGGCCCAGGCCTGCTGCTGACTTCGGCCCAAGGCTGGCCTGGAGCAGGAGGCACCAGCTCTCTGGGGTCTGCACCCATCCTGAGATACCAGAGTGCTACCACCACCACCGGCCCTGCCTCCTTGAGGGCCCCAGCGGCCACACCAGAGGACGTGGCTGCCCCACCGGGGGCCCCAGCAGCTCAGGAGGGCCTGGTCCAGGCAGGAGGCCCCTCGGAGCAGTCCCTGAAGCTGGCCACAGAACAGGCTTCTCTGTCTTAGAGACTGGCACACCCTCTTTTCCTTCCTTCAGCCAGACTGCAGCCACCGCCAGGGCGAGGAGTTCAAACCACATGAGAGGTTCCCGCCCCCTGCCACGCCCCCTCAGCCTTACCTGCACCCCAGCCCTGCTCAGGAATCCACAGCCGCTCTCTGCCTTGGCTCAGCCCCCCTTCTTCCTACCTACTACCTAAGCCTAAGATCTGTAGTTCCGATAAGGAATCTGTTTGAGGGAAAACAAAAAGGGATCCACCCTGCCAGATCCCAAAGCCAAGAGCGGGAGGCCGGAGACCAAGATGCCCAGGACTGCGTCAGCAGGCTGGATGGAGACGGGGAGGGCGAGGGGGCAGCGTGAGCAGGGTTTGGACATCTTCCAGGAGAAACAAACACACCGCTGCTTCGAGGCCGCCTTCAGAGGCCCTCGTATGACAGCCTGCAAAGTGTGCCTCTGACACAGGCCCTCGACAGCAAGAGTTCAGCCTCGGGGGGCGTCTGGGTGGCTCAGTCGGTTAGGTGTCCGACTTCGGCCCAGGTCATGATCCCTTGGCTTGTGAGTTCAAGCTCTGTGTTGGGCTCTGTACTGAGAGCTCAGAGCCTGGAGCCTGCTTCTGATTCTGTGTCTCCCTCTTTCTCTGCTCCTTCCCCACTCATGCTCTCTCTCTCTCTCTCTCAAAAATAAACAATAATAAACAAAAACAGAGTTCAGACTAGGTTAGAGAGGTCCCTATTTTGATGATTTTTCTTCCATCTCAAGGTCCATACATCTTTAAAAAAATAAACGTATGTAACTTTCGGTCTTTCTTGTCATACATGAGGGCTTTTTTTTTTTAATTAGAAGGTTTTGTCAGGCAACTTTAAATCCACTTTGCCTTTCTTTTTCTAACTTTCCATTCCATTTTATTGGAAGATGCAAAAATCAAGGCAAATGCGGCAGCATCTTCAATTTCTAGAGAGCTGCGGAGCCTGCTGTAGTGACTGAGCGCTTGGAGTCAGGAGACTTGGGGTCTCCCCGGACACCCCATGGCTGAGCAGATCTCACCCCCCTGCTTCCACACCTTTAAATGGAGGGTGTCCTCTAGGGGCACCTGGGGGGGGTCAGTTGGTTGAACATCCGACTTCGGCTCAGGTCACAATCTCCCGGTTTACGAGTTCAAGCCCCATGTCGGGCTCTGTGCAGCCTGGAGCCTGCTTCAGATTCTGTGTCTCCCTCTCTCTCTGCCCCTCCCCCACTCACACTCTGTCTCTCAAAAATGAATAAACGTTAAAAAAATTTTTTAATGGAGGGTGCCCTCTCTTACCGCCAAGCGTGCCCGTAGCCCTCACACTCTGTGATCCTGTGTCCCAGGAGCAGTGGGGAGGGGATCAGTGAGGATGTGTTTTCCTTCTCTTCGGAGCCCCCAGGTCTCTGGGGCACTGATCTGTCCAGGGCAAATTGCAAAGTGAACAAACGATTATGGAAATTACGGAAAGCACTATGAAGAGCTTCGAACCTGGCTCCTTCGAGGGGTACAGTGCCTCTGATCTCCCGTGGATGTGTCCCTTCAAACTCTCCTCCTCCTCCAACCTTTGCTTCTTACATCCTCCTGGTCACCCTGGGGAGGTGGAAACCCAACCAGCCTCCTTCCGGGACTTCAGAAAAGAGAAAGGCCTTTCCCCTCATTTAGAGTGGTTCTATTCCCAAAGACGTAGCTCCCTCCCGGCCAAGGTGTGAGAGGGAGCACGGGAACTGGCCTCGAGGGTTAGCCGTTGATAAAAAACTACTATAGCAGATTCCCCTAAAGTCTAACCCAACTCACTGTGTGTCTGGCTCATCATAGACACACACACACACACACACACACACACACACACACACGCAGTGACCACGCTGCCCCCTTTGAGTACCTCACCATCTGCCGCACAGAGACCAGCAGGGACGAGGGGAGCAATGCCCAACCCTATGGAGGGTCCCCCAGGGGCTCCTTTCTGTCTTCTGCTCCATCACGTACTCATGGTCCTGTGCTGTCTCTTGGCCCCCTTCCTCCCTTTACCCCTGTAACTTTGAGATGGACACTGGGAGGACATGAGAAAGGTATTTGACCTACCCAGGCTTCCAGCTCCTTCACCTATTACCATGTGGCCCCTTCACCAAATCCATGTGGGATTTGGGATTCCAGGATTTGGGGTGCCCTTCCCTACCTCTATGCTCGGGATATGCTAATCAGGTTACCCTTCCTCCCCACAGGAGGCAGGTACCCCGGATCTGCTATTTGGGGCTTAGGCTTACAGTGTTCTGTCCACGTAAACCATTGTCGTCTATATCCATACCCACCCGTTGCCATCTCTAAATTCACTACTATTTGCTCACTACTTACCATGTGTCAGTTAGTTACTACATACACATTCATCATTCAGGCACTCAACAAATATTTAGTGAGACCTACTCTATGCCGATATAATGGCAAACCGAATAGACATTATGACATTGTCCCTGTCCCCAAGAAGCTTCAGTCTAGCAGAAATTAATAGCTTATGTTTGTTGAATGCCTGCTATACACGCACTAAGTACTTTATATGGATCATAGCACTTAATCTCTCAGAGAGACACCTTCCTTTAACGAGGACATCAAACTGAACCACAGAGGAATGAAGGCTGTTGCCCAAGGCTAAGGTGGCCACAGGCTGAGGGGCGCCGCGGGGACTCCAACATCCAGGTGGACGGATTGGAAGCAATGGCCCTCAAGCACTGTGCTTTCAATCCCAGTTCCTCCAGGAAGCTTTCTGGATCCTCATCCCAGACCAGAGGGCTCCCTGGGTCCCTCTAAACCAGCCCTAGTATTTGTGACACACCCATCTCCTCCTTTCACCAGGGTCCCCAGGCGGTGGAACAGTGGCCTGTGCCTGCCTCTTTCCTTTGGCGCGAGCCACCCAGCAGTTGCTCCAACGAGTCTACTGCACTTGCGCTCGGAACCCTAATGTGGCTCTTCATCTCACAGAATCCCACATCTTCCTCCCGGAGGGGGTCTCCGCATAGGGTCCCCCCACCAAGACGCCCATTTCACAGATGAAGCAAACACTGGTCCTGGGAGGCTCAAAGTGTCCCCTCTGCCTCCTGCCTCGCCAGGTCAGCTCCCCTTTCTTCCGGGGAGTCTCAGGCTCTCCGCGGAGACTCGGTGGGGGGCGGGACAAAGGAACGACTTGCCTTCTGGATGCCGAAATGTCAACCTCCCCCAGCTAAATGCAGTCAGATTCTAAGGGCGCCTCTCCGCGCCCCAGTTGGGCTCGTTCGGCGCTCCGGGCACCTTTACGCATGCCCCACCCCGTCCAACCCGCACAGGAGACGATCCACCTTCCTCCCGCCGACCTGACCCCTGCCCTCGCGCACACACTCCTGGCCTCCCTCTAGGGACAGTGGGGCGACACCCGGAACCCCTCTCTTCCCCCCGCTATTCCCCGGGGTCTGCTCCGCCGAGAGTGGCCGGCAGGTGGACCGCGAACCGCCGCGCCCGACCCCGGCCGTCCGTGCTCCCCGCGACCCCGAGCCCGGCCGCCCGTGCTCCCCGCGCCCCGGAGCCTCTTACCTGCCCGGCGCCGCCGCCGCTCGCCCTCCCGCCGGCGCCGCCGCGGCCGCCCCCGCTCGTCCCGCCCGGGGATCCCGCCCCCGGCCCCGCCCCGCCCGGCGCAGGTGATCCCGGGGAGGGGCAGAGCTCGCCCCTGGTCCCGCGGCCTCGGGGACCGCCCCCGGGGGCGCCAGGGTGGGGACACTGGCGTGGCGGCGCCTCCACGTGGTGTCCTTGCGCCTCTCCCGGGCCTGGGTCCTTGGGATTCCAGTTCTGGCACGTCGTCGGGGCGCGCGGTCCAGCCGGCCACATCTTCCAGGTCAGACTTGTCCAGGGGCGAAAGGGGAGTAGGGACCTTACAGTAGGCACCCCAGGCCGATGGAGGTATCTTTAAAGTGGGATTGTATTCATCTGATGGAAAGGTCTGGGGGGCAGGTTGGGGTTTAGACAGTCACAAGGGGGTACACCAGGTTTGATAACTAGCCAAGTGTCCATAACTGTGCCCTGTGGAATCTGCCCCGTGTTCTCTAGCAGACTGGCTCACTGCCGCCTCCGCAGCGCGCTAACCCCGGCACACAACAGGCCTCCAGAAAGACGGAAGAGGTCTTAGAGAGGAGAATTCCAAGCCCACTCCTTTTATAAACAGGGAAACTGAGGCCTGGGAAGCCGAGGTGAGTGGCCCAAAGTCACACAGAAGGTTAGTGACAGAACCAGGAGTATTTACAGAGAGTGCTGGGTATTGAGCCTGCTGCTTTGCCACCAGCTGCCTATGAAATGCCATCCAAGCCTTGATGACTTCCTCCCAAGCTGGCAGAACTAAGAGTCCACTGTATTTTCACAGGAAAATCCACGGTAATATTTATTAACAAAGATTAAGAAGTATAAATTCTGAGGGGCGCTTGGGTGTGGCTCAGCCTGTTGAGAGTCGGACCTAGGCTCTGGTCATGATCTCGCAGCTTGTGGGTTCAAGCCCCACGTCAGGCTCTGTGCTGACTGCTCGGAGCCTGGAGCTGATTTGGATTCTGTGTCTCCCTCTCTCTCTGCCCCTCCCCTGCTGGTGCGCACTCTCCCTCTTTCTCTCTCTGTCTCAAAAATAAATACACGTTAAAAATAATTTTTTAAAAAAGTATAATGCTGAGACTCTACTTCACCAAAGACGTGAAACACAATCCTTGGCTTTAAAGAACTACACTGTGGTGAGAGCGGCAGACCTGTCCGCAAAGCAGGGACCATGAAGAAGGGACAGGAGCCCAGTGACAGTCTGCTGAGGCCCTGGGATCTGAGATCTCCAGCCACTTCCAGATGCTACCAGACTCTCTTGCTGGGATGTGTGTGGGGTCAGTGGCTTGAAAGTCGATGGTCTCAGGTTCTAATTTTGACTCCATTGCAAGACAGGATGTTTTTTATCTTCTTTATTTTTTAAATTTTTATTAAAAATGTTTTTTAGTTTATTTACTTTGAGAGAGAGAGAGAGAGCAAGAGAGAGAGCAAGCACGGGAGGAGCAGAGAAACAGAGGGAAAGAGAGAATTCCAAGCAGGCTCTCTGCACTGTCACCACAGAGCCCTATGCAGGGCTCGAACCCATGACCTGTTCCAAAACCAAGAGTCAGACGCTTGACTGACTGAGCCATGCAGGTGCCACAACAGCATGTTTTTTAAACCAGTTGCTTTTGGTTGGTCGCAGATAATATCCTTACCTCAGTATAGTTGTGATGAAGATTAAAAGTGAGATAATGTTTATAAAATGCTGGATAAATGGGAGAATTACAATGCTAAGTGATAGGGGGTGGGGAGGGGGATGTGCTAGCACAAAGGGGACCTTGGCATCTCTGGGTAAGCCCTCCCCCCCCCGCCCGTGGGATTTGGTCGTCTTCAGCCATCTGCCATCCATGGCTCAACCCCCCCCCCTTCTGCTCTCTTCCTTAACCCAGACCAACCAGGCCATAGGATACCTGCCCTACCAGAATGACCTTGCACATACCTACTGAGAGAGATTTAGGAACAGATCCCCTCTCTTCACCACCCTCCCCCTAAAGACTTGACCAGAGGCAGACACCTAAGCCGAGCCCAGTGAGGCAGAAGCATGGAAAGGCCCTAGGTAACCTTTATCTTCCTGGGAACGCACTCATTAAGTCCTACTGAATGTTCACTACCGGCCAGGCGCTCTGCAAGGTGGAGAAGAGGCAGCGAGGTCCTGCCCCACCCCGTAGACCTCACCTTCCAGTCAAGGTGGAGGAAAGAGCTGATACTCAAGCACCAAAGATGGCAACATGAGAGGGAAAGACAATCTGTGAAAAGTCCTTGGAAGGAAATAAGAACATACTGTCATTAATCACTTAGAAGTAGGAGGCAGGCTTCCTTCAGAAAGAGAGGAAGGTAAGGACCATCTACCAGGAGAAGATGGGTGAGCTGAGCCTAAAGGATGTTAAGAGAAAACCACGGGCCCAAGATGGAGTCACTTATGCTAGGCCAAAGTGACAAAACTCAGGATTAAACCTAACCCAATTGCAGTTTCAACCTTCCCCAGAAATGTAGCCTTCAATGATCGGTCGGGAATGTTCTCGTCAGCACCAGTGAGGTAATCTGTCACATGGGCCCTCTCTCAGACCCAAAGGAAGATGAGGTCATCTTCATGATAAAACCCCCTATTTTCCCCTCCCCTACAGGGAACATGACCTTGCCTGAAACAATACTTTTTTCTTTTTGCTAATAACTTCCTTTCCCCACCCTCCCTCCTATACAAACCTCAGTTTTGTGTGACTCCTTAGAACTCCCCTCTACTTACAGGGCATGCTGCCTGACTCTGAATCACTTAAGAAAGCCAGTTAGGGGCGCCTGGGTGGCTCGGTCAGTTAAGCTTCCGACTTCTGCTTGGTCATGATCTCATGGTTCATGGGTTTGAGCCTGACTTTAGGCTCTGTGCTGACAGCTCGGAGCTTAGAGCCTGCTTCGAGGATTCTGTGTCTCCCTCTTTCTCTGCCCCTCCCCTGTTCATACTCTGTCTCTCTCTCAAAAATAAATAAAATATTTTTTTAAAGCCAATTAGATCTTCAAATTTACTCTATTGA
>PJEM01004236.1:148591-160031 GCA_004023845.1 Helogale parvula
GGACCAGGCTTAGTAGTCGGGGTGGAGGTGGGCATGGACTCTTCCAGGCCTAGTTGTGGTGGGGGGCATGTGTATCTAGAATGGAACAAGCATTGTGGTCTGGGTGGGGGTGTGGACATGAAGTGGACCAGTCACAGTTGTTGGGGTGGGGTGTGGACATGGACTGGACCAGGCATAGTGGTCGGGGTGGGGTGTGGACATGGACTGGACCAATCACAGTGGTCTGGGTGGGGGTGTCGGAATGGACTGGACCAGGCATTTTGATCGTGGTGGGGTTTGGACAGGGACTGAATCCAGCATAGTGGTCGGGATGAAGGTGTGGTCATGGCTGGGTCAGACACATTGGTGGGGGTGGGGTGGAGGCATGGACTGTTCCAGGCATAATGTTCGGGCATGGGGGGCATGTGTACATAGACTGGACCAGGCATTGTAGTCTGGGCCGGGGTGTTGACATGGAGTGGACTAGTCACAGTGGTCGGGTTGTGGGTGTGGGTATGGACTGGACCAGGCATAGTGGTTGTGGTGGGGGCATTGGACATGTACTGGATCAGGCATAGATGTCGGGGTGGAAGCTTGAACATGGACAGTGGTCCAGTTGAGAATGTGGGCATGGATGGACCACGCATAGCAGTCGGAGTAGAGTGTGGGCATGGGCTGGTCCAGGAATAGTGGTCAGGGTGAGGTTTGGACATGACCTGGGCCAGGGATAGTGGTAGGGGAGGAGTGTAGCATGCACTGGACCAGGCATAGTGGTCGGAGTGAGGGTGTGAGCATGGATTGTACCAGGCACGTTGGTAGTGGTGGGTGTGAACATGGACAGTTTCTGGCATAGTGGTGGGGGGGCAGGGGGACCAGGCATAGTGTTCGGGGTGGGGGTGTGGGCGTGGACTGGACCAGGCATAGTCATTGGATGTGGGGCATGTGGACATGCCCTGGACCAGACATACTGATGGGATTGCGGTGTGGACATGCACTGGACCTGGCATTGTGATCAGCATGGAGTGTGGGCATGCATGGACCATGCATCATGGTCGGGGTGGTGTGTGGGCATGGACTGGACCAGGCTTTGTGGTCGAGGTGGGGTGTGGACATTGAGTGTACCAGGCATAGTGGTTGCTGTGGGGGTGTGGGCAACATGGACCAGGCATAGTGGTCGGGGTGGAGGCAAGTGGATATGCACTGGATCAGGCACAGTGGTGGGGTTGCGGTGTGAACATATACTGGACCAGGCATAGTGGTCAGGGTGTAAACGTGGATGTGGACTGGATCAGTCATCGTGATCGGGGTGGTGTGTGGACATGCATGGACCAGGCATGGTGGTCGGGGTCAGGGTGTGGACATGGACTGGACCAGGCACAGTGGTCAGGGTCAGGGTGTTGGCATGGACTGGACCAGGCACATTGGTGGGAGGATAGGGGCATGGACTGGATCAGGCATAGTGGTCGGGGTGGGGGTAGGGGCATACATGGACTAGGCATCGTGGTCGGGGGGGGGGGCATGTGGGCATGGACTGGGACAAGCATAGTGGTTGGGGTGGGGTGTGGAAAGCGGCTGGACCAGGTACAGCAGTCGGGGTGTGGTGTGGGCATGGACTGAACCAGGTATAGGGGTAAGGGTGTGGACAAGGACGTGGACTGGACCAGTCATAGTCATCAGGGTCGGGGTGTGGACATGGACTGGACCAGGCATAGTGATCGGTGTGGGGTGTGAACATGCATGGACCAGGCATCGTGGTCGGGGTGAGGGTGTGGACATGGAATGGACCAGTCAGAGTGGGGGTGGGGGGTGTGGACAAGCACCGGACCAGGCATAGTAGTTGGGGTGGGGGCATGGGCATGGGCCGGACCAGGCATCGTGGTCTGAGCAGGGGGCATGTGGAGTGGACTGGACCAGGGTTAGTGACACTGTCTCGTGGGCTCTTTGGTGACTCTAAGTGTTACACAGTCATGTACTGAGGCCTTACAGCCACCCTTGCAGGGACACAATTGTGCCCTATTTTACAGAACAGAAATGAAGAGACTGTCTAGGGTCTCACAGCCGGGAAGCAGGATTTGGAATCAAGGCCTGAAGACAAGGGTGTATTCACCACACTGCCACTTGGTTGGCAATGGTGCATGTCTGATGAGGGAGGCGTGACCCCACCCCTCTGCCCGGAATGCACCGTGTTGGCACAGCCCCCCTCTGTGGTTTCGAGGTGAGGTCTCAGGAAGTCTAAGTCTGATAGGAGGCAAGAGCTCCTGACATTGCGTGTAACCCCATCCTGAGACCTGGCGCGGCCTCGGAGCAGGTGGGGGTGATATTCGGGGTGTGCCTGCCTCACCTCAGAAGGAGGCCTTGAGAGCCCAGGGCAGACCCCTCTCTCTGGCTTGTCTCGGGTTGCACACATGGGGACACAGACTGGACCCCTGGGGTCTTCCTCAGGCATCCCCCAGACCAGGGGGTGGCGGGCGGAGTGGCTGGTGGCCCAGTCGACCACGCTCACCCCCAGGACCCCCTGGCCACCATGCCCACCCGGGTGTTCTGACTTGGGGGCGCTCAGCCAGGTTGGGAGCTGCCCCTCTGAGCCTCTCAGTGAGGACACAGCGGTCCCGAGAGCCTGTGGATGGTGCCTCAGTCCCAGGCGCCGCTGCCACACAGCTACCAGCCACTGGGGGTCCCTGCGTGTGCCAGCGTCACACAGAGTCAAAGAGAAGATTCCGGTCCCCGGGGCCGGCAGCCCACAGGCGGGTGGGTTCCTCTGCTGCTCAAGGCCGTTCCCACCCAGGCTGGGGGGTCCCTGCTCCACAGTGAGGGCGGCTGCCGGGTCTGGGTGGGAGTTGTGGCTCCCAGACACACGCTCGCTCACACGCACGGGCACGCGCGTTCTCTCACAGACGCTTCTGTGTGCACTCACTCGTACGGTGAGACACTCCTCCATACACTCACAAGCTGGACACACAGACCCACACCCACACGCACACTTACATTCACACACTCACACCCCACCCACCCCACATCGGCACCCCCACCCCCACTTGCA
Organism: Helogale parvula; assembly: GCA_004023845.1. Taxonomy (NCBI): domain Eukaryota; kingdom Metazoa; phylum Chordata; class Mammalia; order Carnivora; family Herpestidae; genus Helogale; species Helogale parvula. The sequence continues at coordinate 151,611 of PJEM01004236.1, forward strand.
CACTGACACACCCACACTCACACCACCCACAGGTACATGCACGCTCACACCCACACACACATTTACATGCTCCCACCCCTATCCCCACATCCACTCACACATTCATACACCCACACTTACACACATTCACACACTCGCACACCCACATGTACATGCACACTCACACCCACAAGGACACATTCGTATGCTCACATCCACACCCATATGCACATGCACACTCACACATTCACATGCTTGCACACGCACCCCCACACAGACATATGCGCAGACTCCCACACCCACGTTGCAGACAAGACCTCAGGGCTCCCCCTGGTGGCCAAGTCGCACAACATAGATTTGGATTATTTAATTGGGGGGGGGGGGATGCTGCTGTGACCTGACGCTGAACTTGACCTGTTTCCAGAGCTCCTGCCACCCCCAGACATCATTTGCATGAGTAAAACAGTATGTATGTTTTTTTTCCCCCATAAAACACTGTTAAATGATGTTTCTAGGTGAGGAATAGAATTACTTGAATTTATTTTCCCAAGAATGTTGTTGCAGGGAGGACACTTTACAACCCTCAGTGTCTGTGTCTGGATGGGGCAGGTGAGGCTGTCGTCCGTGTCCCTGACTTCCTTTCTGCCTCCACTTCTGAGACCCGGACTGGCTGAGCACCTCCACATCTCCTGCCTTCCTGACATTTCCTCTCAACCTACCCACGTTTTCACTCGGATGAGTGTGTCTCTCACGATCAGTGTTTGTGTGTTTTGTGTTTCATCTCTCTGCTCTTGGCCAGGCCACTCACACAGCACATGCCTGGGGCACCCGCAGAAGCATCAGCCAACACCAACCCCCCCAGACGCAGCCACACCCTTAAATAAATCTACTATTATTTTTTAAATTTATTATCTTTTAATATTTATTTATTTTTGAAAGAGACAGAGAGAGCGCATGAGTGGGGGAGGGCCAGAGAGAGAGGAAGACACAGAACCCGAAGACAGGCCCCAGGCTCTGAGCTAGCTGTAAGCACAGAGCCCCACGAGGGGCTCGAACCCATGAACCATGAGATCATGACGTGAGCCGAAGTCAAACGCTCAACTGACTGAGCCACCCAGGCACCCCGATTTTAAGTTTCCTTTAAAAATAGATTTATTTGGGGCACCTGGGTGGCTCAGTGGCTCAGGTAAGCATCCAACTTCGGCTCAGGTCATGATCTCACACCTTGTGAGTTTGAGCCCCATGCTGGGCTCTGTGCTGACAGCTCAGAGCCTTGTACCTGCTTCATATCTGTGTCTCCCTCTCTCTCTGCCCTTCCCTCAATTGCTCACACTCTGTCTGTCTTTCTCTCTCTCTCTCTCTCAAAAATAAATAAATATTTTAAAAAAGTACAAAGGATGAAGGGACGTACTGTCACGGCTGCAGGAGATGGACAGTGTCACCTGCTACCAACACAGGCGATGGAAAACTCAATCTGTGTAGCCCCATGGTTCAAGGCATCCTCACTGAAGCTGGCCGCTTGGCCTGTGGCCCCTGGGTGGAGCCATAGAGTGACATGTGGCCCAAGGATCCCTGGGAACACCAGGCCCCTCCCCCATGCAGGCCTCAAAGCAGTAAGCCCCCCTCCCCACCTCCCCTTTCCAGCTCACTCACTGCCTGCGGAGCAGTAGGCCTGCGAGCCGCCCTCTGGCCTCGGTTGTCTCGGTAACTGAAAATTAAAAAGCACCTTCCTGAGGGTTCTGAGGCAGCCACCCTTCCCTGCTCTGTGCACCTGGTGCCACTTGCAGGCGGCATCTGGGGTCCCCGGCTGGCTGAGCCCACCTGTCTACGTCTCACAGGCACTGGGGGCCACGCTCCAGGCCACGCATGTCCCCACAGCTCCGAGGGCCCCAGCCCAGGGCCCTGCCTCCCTCCATGAGTAAGGGAGGGGCAGAGAGAGAGGGAGACACAGAATCTGTGTCTGAGCGCTCAGCACAGAGCCCAATGCAGGGCTCGAACCCACGAACCGTGAGATCATGAGCTGAGCTAAAGTCAGACACTTAACAGACTGAGCCACCCAGGCGCCCCACAGTTATGTTTTTTTAACGTATATTTTAACATATGGTAGTATCACTAACTTCAAAAGCAAATGTTTGTGTTTTAAATTTTTATTTAAGTCATCTCTGCATCCAACGTAAGGCTCGAGCTCACGACCCTGAGATCAAGAGTCACATGTTCTTCCTCCTGAGCCAGACAGACACCCTGGTATTTTGGTTTTAAGAAGACTGCATGTGTCTATGTTCCTTTATGTTTATTTCCTCCCCACTTGCTCTCCAATCCTTGGGATGACTTTAAATAAATACATATTCTTATATCTGTTAGGAAAAGTCACATAACTTGTAAGGAAATATTAGGGAGAAGAGAGACAATGCGTGTGGCCGAGCGTCTTTGAGTAAATGCCTTAGTCTATTGTTGGCGCTCATTCATTCATTTGTTCATAAAATAAGGACCTATTGTGTGCCGTCTCAATAGATGACAAAGGCATCCACTCTGCCCTTCAGCGTGTATTATAGTGAGGGAAACCAGACATGTAAATAGATACTCAACCATCACTCACAGAATTAGCACTTCTAGAGACTGAATATTGTGACCCCATCCCCCACTCCAATTCATCTGTTAAAATCCTAATGCAACGTGATAGTATTAGGACTGGGACCTTGGAGAGGATTAGGTCATGAGGGTAAGGACCTCAAGAATGGGATTAGTGTCCTTCTAAAAGGGGCCCCATGGAGCTCCCTAGGCCCCTCCACCCTGGGAAGATGGCTGACTGTCTACGAACCAGGAAGCTAGTCCTCACCAGACACCCAGACACCGTTTGTGCTGGAAACTTGATCTCAGAGTTCCCGCCTCCAGAAATCAATGTTGTTGATAAGCACTCAGTCTATAGTATTTTGTTGTAACAGCCCAAACAGAATAAAAGTTATCTTCCCGTTCCTCGGTTCCTCTACTAAAACGAATGCATCGAATTCAGCACTAAGCTTTAAAGTCAGTACAGTTATCTGAACAGCCTTTAAAAAGATAAACAGACTTTGTTTTGAGAGCACTTTTAGGTTTATAGAAAAATGAACGGAAAATAGTTTTCATATATCCCATCCACCTCTTCTCCTATTTTAATGCCTTAAGAAATTTTATTACAGGGGTGCCTGGGTGGCTCAGTTGGTTGAGCGTCTGACGTCAGCTCATGTCATGATCTCATGGTTCATGAGTTCGAGCCCCACATCAGGATCGCTGCTGTCAGCACAGAGCCTGCTTCAGATCCTCTGTCCCCCCGTCTCTCGCTATACCTCCCCACCTCGAGCTCTCAGAAATAAACCTTTAAAAAAATCTTGTCTACGTGTCCACTCTAAAAAAAGATATAAACAAAAAGAAGATAAAGGTTATCCATCGTCCCCTTATTCAGATATTACTATTAAAAATATTTCAATGTAAGGGCACCTGGGTGACTCAGTTGGTTGAGGGTCCCACTGCAGCTCAGGTCATGATCTCATGGTTCACAAGTTCGAGCCCGCATCGGGCTCTGTGCTGACAGCTCAGGGCTTGGAGCCTGCTTCGGATTCTGTGTCTCCCTCTCTCTCTGCCCCTCCCAGCTTGTGCTCTGTCTCTCTGTCTCAAAAATAAATAAAAAACACTTAAAATTTTTTTAAAAAAATTTTCAGTTTAGAGCCCTCCAATCTTTTCTGTGTGCAAATATGGGTTAGATTTTATAAAAATGAAATCCTGTCCTACACACGTTATAATTTAAAGCTAGTTTTGTTGCACTTTTCATGTTTTTATTATTGGAATCCTAATCTCTTAAATTTGCCTTTAAAAGGTTTGCCTTCCTGCAGAAGGGCGTGAGCTGTAAGTAAATAGGATTATCTTAAGTTACCCAGAACCAGACCAAAGTACAAATGTTTTTTTTTTTTCCTGGATAAGAATGTCCTCCAAACCTTGACCCCCCACTGGTTCTTTTCACCTTCAGTGTCTGCCCACAGCCTTCTGTGGGCATTTCCCAGCTGGCTGACTCTCCGGAGGAATGTGGAAAATGCAGGGATTTATGGAATCAGAACAGGATGAGACACAGTCTCCCTGATCTAAGTCTTGCTTCAGGGAAAGTGAGATATTTAGCCATTGCATATTTTCTGATGGTATTTTGGCTATAAAACAAAACCCAAAAAAATGTAGTCAAGGAGTAAAAATACAAACCAATCTAATTGAAAGAACTCTCACTGGAGGCTAACTCTTTAAAGATGTGGTTCTCCTAGGGCACCTGGGTGGCTCACTGGGTTAAGCGTCTGACTCTTGGTTTCAACTCAGCCCATGATCCCACGGTTTGTGAGTTCGAGCCCCACGTTGGGCTCTGTGTTGACAGCACAGAGCCTGCTTGGGATTTTCTGTCTCCCTCTCTCTCTCTCTGCCCCTCCCAGACTGTGTGCTCTCTCTCTGCCGCATAAACAAACAAAAAACCAAATAGATAAACATTAAAAAAATTTTTAAATGTGGTTTTCCTGTGACTAGTTTAGCACGGGACCTGCCTCCCAGATTAGCTATGAAGAAAAAAGTGACACATGCCATTATTTCTCAATAAAACTGGGGAAAGAAACATTAAAGAAAAAAAAAAGAATAAATGACACAAGAAGAGACACTTAGCAAGCATGGCTGGTCAGTGTCAAGACGCCCAAGCTCGGCCCGAGCCCTGAGCACTGGCCTTTCGCCATAACGGGGTGAAGGAGCCCCGTGAGCTGCACCAGAACCAGAGGAAACCACGAGGCTGCCACGGGCAGGGTTCCTTCCGCTCTGTGACTAGTTCAGTTCACCTTGTAGACAGGGCAGGATGGGTAAGACGCCCTCCCCCCCAGCCCTCTAACCTGCCAAGGCTGGGAGCAGGCCCCAACCACGATTCCACCACCTTCTGCACCCTGGGGGCCTCATAAGTAAACCCCAGAACAAAACGCAGCCAAGTCTTTGACCCTGGGAGCAGGTGGTACTGGTAAATCGATGCCCAGGGGCTACTTCTCATTTGCAAAGGAGAACAAATTTCTGTTCCAGACTTTCCAACAGTTGCTAGAAATCTTTAATAAATAATCTGGGGAAAGGACCAAAGTTACCAAGGAAATAAGTAATAGAAGATGAGTAAATTCGGCCTCTAAAATACCTTTTATTCAAAGGATTCACGTAGGCAGCTTCCGAGAAATCATTTTTGGTCTGATTAGCTCCTTTGGGGCCAAGAGGCTTGGTAAAATCTCCTAGGACAGAAGACTGTAAAAATTTTCATTAAAGATCTTAATTATTCAAGCGAAATTAAGTCAGTCAGAGAAATACAGAGATCATATGATTTCACTCCTGTGTGGAATTTGAGAAACTTCACAGATGAACTTAGGGGAAGGGGAGAAAAAAGAAGATAAAAGCGGAGAGGGAGGCAAACCATAAGAGACTCTTGAATACAGAGAACAAATTGAGGGTTGACTGGGGTGGGGGGTGGCAGGGTGGGTTAAATGAGTGACAGGCATTAAGGAGGGCTTTTTGGTTTTTTAAATTATTTATTTATTTATTTTTATTTTTGAGAGACAGAGAGAGACAGCGCGAGCAGGGGAGGGTCAGAGAGAGAGGGAGACATAGAATCAGAAGCAGGCTCCAGGCTCTGAGCTAGCTGTCAGCACAGAGCCTGACACGGGGCTCGAACCCACGAACTGTGAGATCATGACCTGAGCTGAAGCTGGACGCTTAACCGACTGAGCCACCCAGGTGCCCCTAAGGAGGGCTTTTTGGGATGAACACTGGATGTCACGTTTAAGAGATGACCCACTGGGTTCTACTCCTGAAGCCAAGACTACACTGTATGGTAACTAACTTGAGAATGAATGAACGCGTGAATGAATGAAAATGAATAAATAAAAAAGTGGAAGAAAAAGAAAGCATTTAAATAATTTTTAAAGTAAAAAAATAACTGAATCATTCAAAACACATTGAAGGGAAGAGAGCACCAGGCCAAGAATTATTTGATTACTTCTGTGAAGCACAAGGAAATGGTGGCTCTAGAGGCAAACCACATGCAATGCTTATCCATTTGCAGCTCAGGCGACAGCGAATGATGGGCGTATTTTTCCCCACCACACGGGAGGACAGCTAATAGAGAACCCATGTAACTTGGTCGGAGTAAGCATTTACATATACTCATCTAGCAATGCAGCAGGTGGTGCCTATATTTTTCTGAAATATTTATCCCAAAAGGCATAAATATCTCCAACGAAAGCTCCATTTTACCTAAATAAATCACAGCAAAATAGTTTCCTCTGGAGCAATAATAGACATAGCACATAATTTTAAACCAACTTCAATGTAGAATCAAAGGAGGAAAGAGACAGAGATATTAATAGTTTTTTAATGACTATATGAAGGGTGTATAGTCTAATAATAAAGCAGACTTCTTAGTTCACAGCACATCATCACGGACACATAAGATGCCTCATGTTTGTAATATATGTGGTTAACACAGACCTTTTTATTTGTATATATTCTTACACAATGCACTACTGTCTTCGTATTTTAATTTATGTAACGCAAGCGTTACACACATCTCACTGATTACTTGTCACATGGGTCTAGCACCCATGTAGCTGGGTAGATGGCTACTCTGTCATATGCTTCTCCGTGGGGTCAGTTTCCCAGGAGGGACACCAGGAGGGGACAATAAACATTCTCATTGTGTCTCCTTACGGACCCATCTGAGGATACTTTTGGGATATTCCAGGAGCAGAGCTGCGGAGTCAGAGATTTTTTTTTTCTTACTGAAATGACTAAGTTCTGCTACACAGGTCCTCCGAGTAACTAAACCAATCCACACTTCCTCTTGTGTTACGTCGGGTTTGCTGGATCCGCATCCTTTGGCTATACTTGCCATTATTTGCTTTTTACATTTTTGAAAATCTAGTAGGTATAAAGTGGCATCTTGTTGCTTGAATTTATCCTTATCTGATTACTGGGTTTGGGGTCTCTTGAAGGCCCCCTTTACTTTCCTGTCAACTACTGTTCATATTCTTTAGCCCACCTTCCTACTGGGCTGCTTTTTCTTTGGATTTGCCAAACTACCCTGTATACTTATTTATCCCATATTAGGATCACAAATATCTTCTTCCTACTGCCTGTCGACATTGTCCAGGGCAGTCTTCATGGACTCTAAATCATTAGTTTTGGTATAATCAAATCATGTTTACCTTATAGCTTATGCTTTTAAAGTTTTATCAAGTCTTTCCCTTCCTTTAGGTCACAGTGGTATTCTCCTACAATCCATTCTATGAACTCGATAGTTTTACATCCTATATTCTGGTCTTTAAGCCATCTGGAGTCCACCTCTGTATGTAGTGTTGGATGGGGAACCAAGTTTTACTGACCTACATATACTAAATCTGTTTCCCCAGTACCATCGACTAGACAGTGTAACCTTTCTCTATTTTTTTTTTTGCATTGTACCAAGAACTTTATTTATACTTCCAGTATCAAATTATCACATAACTACACATTACATGTGCATCATGACTTCAGTTTACAAGTGAGGAAACATCTGTATGCAAGTGAAATAACCTGCCCAAGTGCATAGAGCTAGTTATATGAAGCCAGGACCTAAGACCACATAGTCTGATTCCCAACAGGCATGGTTAATCACTAACAGTTTTATCTGCTTTTTTGTACCCAGTGAGAAATGTATTTTAGATGATACAGTATGCACATACACATATAAAAGTAAAGCAACTTCTACAAAATGCTATTTACCTTAATAATTTGTAGCAAGAAAAAATACTGGATTTTTTGTAAGAAAAAATACTGTTTTTAAGATGCTGGTTTTGAGTCCTGAAATTATGATCTCATGAATCATGACTGGAAAATGCATAGTGCTTAACTGCTTCAAAGATATGTTATTTATTACAACTATAGCAGCAAAGCAAAACAAAACCGAAAAACAAATTAAATGGAACTAAATGGCCAGCCACAGAGCTGGGAATTATGAATATAAGAAATTGTTATTCGGAGAAAATACAATATGCACATTGCTTAGATGATGCATCATGCTTATACATATAGAAGATATGTAAATATATAATAGCTGTCTAAAGATAAAAAAGGGTATAAGCAATTACATTTTTATTTTTAATTTATAAAGGCTTTTATTTTAACTTACAAACTGGGGTAGTTAAGAAACCAGATAGTAGCCACTTTGCTTTTTACTGTCTTGGCACCAAAGCAATTTACCGATGTTTTTAACACCTTTTCTAGATCATGGTGCAAAGTTTTCCAACAAGTTGTATAAGGCTAGCAAATTTTTTTATGCCAAAAGATACAGACAATAACACATGTTAAAATAAAAAATCTTCTCCTTAATATTTTTTAAGTGAGAGAAGTTGGAACCGAATAAAATATTAAAAGAGA
>PJEM01004237.1:0-19793 GCA_004023845.1 Helogale parvula
GCCACCTGTGAGCTGTGAAGTCATGGGCGCCGTACCCGCTTGCCCCACTCATCCGAGTCCCAGTAAAGGAACCCGTCACCAAGCCACTGAAAACTCGGGGACCACAGGCCCCCACACGTCCCCGTGGCCAGCCGGCAACGCACAAGCAAACGCCTGTCCCGATGCCGGGCGGGCGGTAGAGCCGCACGCACTGCCTAGCCCTGGCCCCGCGGTCCCTGGCACACCTCTTCACACAGGGGCTCCTGGAGCCCTGGCCCTTCAGACCGGAAGACCTCTCTGCCACCCCACGGCGAGGAGGACCCAGGAGGAGGGTGAGGCGGCATTTATGACGGACGGCGACCGTCAGGAACCGTCCACACGGTGTAAGCAGTCGCTGCACGCGCACACGGAGATTTGGGCCTGACCCGCTGCTGCCACAGGTGCCCCACCACCCCGTCACACACGGGCCCGGACCCTGCTGCGCACGGTGGGGCTGGGGGGTTGGGGAGACTCCCCAGCCAGGACGCCAGGTCCAAACAAAAGCCAGAGGCATCCATACATCACAAGGAAAGGGACCTCAAGTCCGAAGGCAAAACAAAACAAACAAAAACTGTAAAAATCTAGTGCAGCAGAAAGTCACAAACAGAAACGATATTCTTTCAGGATTCCCACAGATCTTTCCCGAAATCTCCTTCCATTAAATAGAAGGTTACAAACCACCGCAAAACACAAAACCACCTGGTTTGATATTTAACTGTAGTGTTGGCTTGTTTTGCTTAATTATGTGTGATCCAAAAATATTATTTGCTAACTGCTCCTGGCTGACCTCCACCGATTACTTCATTTATGCTTTGGATACCGCAGGAAAAAGAAAACAAAGAAACAAAAAAACCAAAACTGTAATCATAAGCAGGAGAATCCAAAGCAATGCAATTGATTTTTCCCCCAAATTAAAATTAAGCCAAAGTTTCAAATGACTGACCACAGAGGTCCTTCTGGACCAAATAGTTATAAATTGGAAACATCCTATATTATAAAAGTAAACACGACACGCAACATTGAACAGAATCACACACAATCTTCAGAGCCAGACATGGATCTTGGGATCACAGAAAGGGTCTAATGCTTGAAACGCGAATCGATTTGATTAAGTTCATTATTTACTGGGTACCTAGTATGTGATAGGCGCCCAGAAAAACGTGATAATTGAGGCCAAAACAGTCCCTGCTGTAAGTGCAATAAATCTGTGATTGGAACCACACAGCTCATTGATGCTTCTTGAAAGGACAAAGGGGAAACACCAGCACAGGTGGGGAAAACGGCAAAAAGAAAGAGAAAATGCCGGTGTGTAAATCCGAGTATTTCTTGAGACTCCTGAAATGCCGCCCTCTGCTAACACCAATGACTTGGTAGCCAAGAAGGGTCCTGTGACAGAGAGCAGCAAGCAGAAGCTGGGCGGAGCGGGAGGCGGTGTTAGGACAGGGAGCCCCAGCACTACAGGCAGGAGAAGCAAACCAGGGCCCAGGAGGACGGGACCTGGGAGCACCGCAGGAAGGGAGGCGGGGGATGAGCTCCGCAGGGCTCTCCCGCCCCCGAGCACCGGATGCCCGCGCCCAGCAAGGCTCTGCGTGCCCTCCGCAGACCGGAGAGGCCTGCATCCGGCCTGCAGCAGCTAGTTAACCTCTACAAATGAGCCTGCGTGTAAAAGGTAGCGCTTCCTTGTTTTCGAGACGTAGAGGACGGAAATGAATAATTAACAAGCATGAAATTATGAGCCGCGGCTGTATTTGCTGCAAATTGCAGGCTGGCTTGCTCTAGCGGGCGCAGAGAAAAGTACTTAGGAGCATCTGACTGACGTACGGCTTCCCGTGCTGTAAGCGACGGGTTCTGAACCGTAAAGGAGGGATGCTAAATGTGACTGCGTAAACGGACGGCCAGTTATGACCGTCTGTGATCGTCTGTAAAGTGCAAACCTTTGATTAGCATTTGGCATGAATCGCCGGCATTATCCATCCTTCACGTAGCGGGTATGGAGTTGCTCAAAGGGTTCTTCCCCCCCCCCCCCCCCCCCGGTAATTCATACTCCATTTCTAAAACCCATTTAAAACAGGAACTGGTTCAGAACATGTTGCTAGATCACCCACCTACGTATGAAAGTTTGGTTGTAGAGTTGGGGGGAATGAACATGGGTACGTAGGATCACAGACCTGAATATCAAACCAAAACTAAACAACTTGTAGAAATAAAGACAGAAGGACATGTTTGGAGTCTCAGGTGCTACGAGGTTTTCTTACAGAGAACACAAAATGCAAGATGCACAGGGAACATGAAGGGTTTCACCAAAACTCAAAGACACTGGTGAGAAAACAAAAGGCGAAGAAATTTACCACACACCCACAGGACGTGCATCTAGGAACTGAACTTCACAAGTCTCCTTGCACAAGGAACCAAACATTACAACTCATTGAGGAGACCAAAAAAACCAAAACAAACCCCTGCAGTAGACGGCATAGCAACCCCCCGAATGTCTACAAACGCGTCCCCAGAACCTGTCAAAGGTCACCTCGCAGGCAAAAGGGACTGTGACCCAGCATGCAGTGTGACCTCATGAAGGGTCCTGGGATGGGGAGCTGGTTCTCGGTGATTCACAGGGTCTGTTTAAGGGGAGCCCGGCGGGTCAGAGGCAGAGGAGGAGGGCTGAGCACAGACCCAGCAGCGGGGAGGGAGGGAGGGTCCGGAGGCAAGGCCTGTGGGAGGCTCCAGAAGGAGGAAAGGCAAGAAAAGGGATTCTCCTCCGCGCGAGCCCAGAAGGAGCAGAGCCTGTGAACACCTCCACCTGACTTGCCAAGACTAATGTTGTGCGTCTGCTCTCCAAACAGTATGATAATAAGTCTGTGCTGTTGCAAGCCAGCAGCCATTAAGCCATTTGTGATCATTTGTTACAGCACCATTAGCAAGCTGATACTCAACCCGGTATAGAAACAGCTTTGGTGAAGGGTGTGGCGGGTCCTGAAAAAGTTAAGTATATGCCTAAGCACGGAGTCGAAAGGAAAATACAACCCACGGCTACCTACAGTAACAGGAACGACTTTTAGGTCAATTACACCGGATGAAAGAGGTCAGACAGGTAATCACACACTGAAACTGATCCAACCGGGACGTCTAGGTGACTCAGGCAGCTAAGCGGCCAACTCTTAATTTAGGCTCAGGTCATGATCTCATGGTTCATGGCATTCAGCCCTGCATCAGGCTCTGCGCTGGCCATGGACCGTGCCTGGAACTCTCTGTCTCTGCCCCTCTCTCTCTGCCCCTCCACCAGTCATGCTCTATTTCTCCCTCTCAAAATAAATAAATAAACTTAAAAAAAAAAAAAAGCTGATCTAACTGTACACTGTTAACTGGCCCTGAAGGGCAATGGGAGAAACGTTTCTCGGGACTTGACTTTCCTTCGTAAAATGTCACCTGTGCTGCTGTAGAGGACTCTGCCACGGGCACCCGAGCCCTACGGTTAAGTCCTCGGAGCACAGGCAGGATCGCACCAAACGGACCGGGCTCTCCCGCACAGGAGCCTGCGCAGCAATGCTGAGAACAGAACTTCTCACATTTGGAAACCCACCCCACACGTAAGACACCGCAGCTCCCACGGGTTCGAAATGGCCCCACATGTGAGGCTGTGGTAGGAGGAGACAGACGAACTCAGATTTCCCTTGAGGAGAACGGACACTGGGAGCTGCCATTGACGGCACAGGGTCAGAAAGGGTCTGCGGGACACAGGATGGTCCTAGTGCCGGGGAAGGGACCTCCCTGGAGCTGGCCCGCGGCCAACGGGACAACACATGGACACCACGGGCCACGTGAAGACCGTCCCCTGACAACCAACAACAAGCCTGTCTCTTAGAAACCACGATGTTTGTAGGCAAGGATGCGACACTGAGCGGTGCTGCTTTGTGCCTTTGGCCTAGGAAGAAACAGACTTTCTCAGGAGTCCAGGCGTAAAATAACCTTTCCCTATAGACATTCTGGCACCTGCCAGGTCAAGGACAGGGGTCTCCAGGTGGCCAGGGGGTGCAGTCAGAAAGCCTTCCACCTGCGTGAATCACCCCCAGTGCATCTCTTGGAAACCGCAGGAGACACTATCCCCCGCTTTGTGAAGAAGGCTGAAACAGAGCAATACAGTGACTTATCCCCCGAATCTCAATCAGGTAAATGAACACAAGAAAAGGAGACTCTGCGTGTCCCTGACTTACTCCAGGTCCGGGAGGCCGCGTACACAGGACGCAGCATGGACACGCAGTCCTCTGCGCAAGCCTGTGACCCCGTTCTTGCGTGCGGCCGCCGCACGTCCCCCAGTCCTGTGTTGGCTCTGGGCACTGGGACACCGGCCCCAACTCGCCCCGAGTCCCACCCACACCGGCATCTGTGTATCTGTGTCACCCGGGTGCTCGCAGGAAATGCAAATTCCCGGTTCCACCCAGACCCGTCGAGCCCGAGGGCCGATGTTGGCTTCGACCAGCCCCGTGCATGAGGGTGGTGCCTGCACACGGCTCAGAACCTCGGGCTGAGGTGTCCTCGGTGTTTGTGGTCAGGACGCAACACAAATGTGTGCATTTCCCGTGGGCTGAGTGGCACTGGAATGTGTGACTGCCCTCTGTGCTATGCATGAGGAGCAGGCCATACCCAGCTCTCAGGTGGGCAGACTGAGGCCAGGGCACAGGGTCCCGACCACACAGGATGCAGGCAGTCGGACACCGAGGGCCCCCCTCCTGGGCCTCCTGGGCACCAGGCACACCTGCATGTCCCCGGAACCACTGATCTGTGCCAGGACCCGGAGACTCACGCGGCTGCAAAGTTTCGTTCCCGTCCTTGACCCCATCCATTGGTCCTTGGTTTGCACACCCAGGCTCGGGGCTCACAGGTGCCCTGTTTCGTTCTCTCCTGTTGGAACGAGTCCTCTAGGAGCCCGGAGCAGACTCCCTGATGCCAAGCCGTCCCGCTGCGGGAATGAACCAGAGGCGTTGCCGGAGTCTGCAGTGGCCGGCCCAGCGTTCCCCATGGGGCGAGCTCTCCGCAGACTTTTCGGCAGACCTGCAGCACAAGTCCCACGCCTGGGCACGGGGGACGCCCTGAGCGGTCCAAGTCCTCCTGAAGAAGCGCTGCCTTCCCCACGGGGGTCTGAGGCCCACGCAGGCATCGCCAGGGCGCTGGAGACGACGGTCAGCCTGCCTGACTGCAGGAGCCCACGGTGCCGTGAGGCACAGCACGGAAGACACCCGGATGGGGTACACTGCGTGAACAGTGGCATCTCGGAGCACGGGAGCCCTGGGGGTGAGCAGAGTGGCAGCTGCCAGCAGCCGTGCCCGCGAGGAGGGGGAAGGTGTGTGGGGACCAGTCATGCCTGGGGGCCCACGGGGAGCTGCGTTTGCAGGCTGGGTCTCCCACTCCCTACAGGCATCACCTTATCAAAGGGAACGGCCTGCTGAAGACTGTCAATGGTGCCACAGAGACATGTTCCCCGTGGCCTCAGCTGTTGGAGGACGGGATAGAGGAGACAGGAATTGTCCGGAAGAGAGCATGGGCTCAGCGCCCAGTGCTCATCCAGAGGTGAGGTCGAGAAACAGAGCCAAAGGTGCTTTTCCTAACAGGTGCCGCAGAGGCTGCGGGTGAAAATGCAAAGAGGCAGTAATGAAAACACAGGGAAGGAAAAGACCAGAGCGTCCCTGAAGGGGGCCCTCCCTGGCCCGCCTGCCCCAGGCTTCCCGAGCTCCTGTCCTGAGCCCAGGCTTCCTCGGGCACCGGAGACCCTGCACCGCTGGACGGGGTGGCTCCCGCCACAGAGCCTGGGGGGTGGTCGCGGCACGGCCACATCTTCCTGGGGCAGAGCAGGCTCGAGGATGCCTGTAGTGATGCGGGTGGTCGGCTGGCAGATAACTGACGGGCAGGGCAAGGGCCCCAGGGGTCCCAGGGGTGCCACCTGGCCCACCCACGGAATGGAGACGCTCCTCACACACAAAGCACCCACAGGCAGGTGGGTCGGCAGAGGTGGGTGTGGGGCCAGGGCCGGGGCCAGGGGAGGGTCCAGGCTGCCATCATGACAGGGGCACGTGTCCCACTGCCCACTGGGAGGGCGCTCTCGGCTGTGCTGCGTGAAGGTCCCCCAGCCTTGTGGGGGGCAAAGAGCCTGTGTCTGCGTCCGCGAAGTCAACAGAGCTACCGTCCTGAAATGGGGCCATCAAGGAGGGTCAGCTGTCGATCCCGCAAATTAAAATGTTTTTACGTTCATTCGTACAAGAGGCTGATACATGTTGGAGGGGAAAGGGTCTGGAAGGGTCCGGAAGGATGCTGAGTAACGCTGACAAGTCTTATACACACATATTGTTCTCTCTCCTTCTTCCTTTTCTTCTTCAATGTCTATTTATTTGGAGACAGAGAGAGAGACCAAGGGAGCTCAGGAGCAGGGGAGGGGCAGGCAGAGAGGCACACAGAGAATCCCAGGCCGGCTCCACGCTCTCAGGACAGAGCCTGACTCAGAGCTCGGACGCACGAACCGGGAGATCGTCACCTGAGTGGACGACGAGGGTCAGACACTTAGTAACCCACTGAGCCCGTCAGGTGCCCCTGGTCTCTTTTTAAAATCATACTTTTAGCAGGTTGCACACAGAAAAAAGTCTTTCGCAATCAGTTTTTCCCTAGTCCCGGACACAGACGGCCGTGCCTCCTGGCTGGGCTGACTCACAATCACAGGGACGCAGCAGGTCCGGACCCATGACCCGCCCGCGAGTTCAGGACGTCCAGCGTACCAGAGGTATTGTCGCCGCGTGTGACAGCCCCTTAACATGCGGCCCCGGAAAACACAACCACCTCGTCCAAAAACACGGTCACCCTGGTACCACTGCCAGCGTCAGGTCACAATTACGTATATACGTCCTTCCTCCACCAACGTGATTGGCCGTTTACGCTCCAAGAAAAGATCTCACGTGAAGGTGGCACACGACCCAAGAATGACAGACATTTGTGTTTTGTTTGGGAAACTGTTATCAAGCTTTGGGAATACTTAAACATGCAATCCTTTTTATACCTGAATCTTTGTGCGTTCATAATGCAGTGACCAACGCAAAAATTTCTCCGCCAATCTTCACAGACTTTGCTGAAACCATGCTCAATACGAATGCGAGAACACTTTTTTTTCTATCTTAAAGCAACAGTTCACAAATGCGGGGAAGGGGGAGAGATTTTGCCCACAAGGGTACATAAAAGACAAGATAAATGTGTTTCTGTTTGTAAATCTTCTTTTTCTTATCTGATTTAAAATAAAGTTCTAGTAAGCAATGATTATAAATCTCTATTGATGTGCACATAACGGTGAACAATGAAATTCTCATGACGATAGCATGAAGGAGGGGGGTGAGAATGAAGACATATAGAAGCAAAGTTTCTGTACGCTTTTTAAATTAAGTTGGCATTAGTGCAACGTAACTGGTTGAACATTAATATGTTAACTGTAATTGGGGCACCTGGGTGGCTTAGTGGGTTAAGTGTCTGACTTTGGCTCAGATCACGATCTTGTGGTTTGTGGGTTTGAGTCCCGCATTGGGCTCCGTGCTGACAGCTCAGAGCCTGGAGCCTGCTTCACATTCTGTGTCTTCCTTTCTCTCTCTGCCTCTGCTGCCACTTGCTTGCTCTCTCTTTCTCTCTCTCTGTCTCCCTCTCTTTCCCTCTCTCTCTCTAAAACAAATAAACAGTAAAAGAAATTAAAAAGACATTAACTATAATCTTCAGAGCAACCACTAAGAAAATGACTGAAAACACATGTAATATATAATAAAGAAACAAGGGGAGAAGTAGAGTGGTACACTGGAGTGCCGGCTCCACAGCACACGTACTAAAACTGGAAGGCCATCGAGAAGGCTAGCACGGCCCGTGTGCAAAGATGACACGCAAATTCATGACGCATTCGTATTTGTATCGTAAAAGCCACTTATGAAGAGCCCACAGCTAATATCATCCTCAATGGGGAAAAACTGAGGGCTTTCCCCGAGATCAGGAACACGACAGGGGTGTCCACGCTCACCACTGCTGTTTAACATAGTGCTGGAAGTCCTAGCATCAGCAATCAGACAACAAAGGGAAATAAAAGACATCCAAATGTGCAAAGAGGAAGTCAAACTTTCAGTTTTCGCAGATAACATGATGCTCTACATGGAAAACCTGACGGACTCCACAAGAAGCCTCCTAGAACTGATCCATGAATTCAGCAAAGTCTCTAGGTACAAAGCCAACAGACAGCAATCGGTTGCATTTTTATACATCAATAATGAAGCAACAGAAAGAGAAATCAAGAAACTGATCCCATTCACAACTAAACGAAAAACCATAAGATATCTAGGAATCAACCTAACCAAAGATGTAAAAGACCTGTATGAGGAAAACTATAGAAAGCTTATGAAAGAAATTTGTGAAGACACAAAGAAATATAACAACATTCTGTGCTCATGAATTGGAAGAATAAACATTGTTAAGATGTCATTATTACCCAAAGCAATCTACACATTCAATGCAATCCCAATCAAAATTGCATTCTTCTCAAAGCTAAAACAAACTATCCTCAAATTCATATAAAACCACAAAAGACCCCGAATAGCCAAAGTAATTTTGAAGAAGAAAACCAAAACGGGAGG
Organism: Helogale parvula; assembly: GCA_004023845.1. Classification (NCBI taxonomy): domain Eukaryota; kingdom Metazoa; phylum Chordata; class Mammalia; order Carnivora; family Herpestidae; genus Helogale; species Helogale parvula. Next base: position 8,655 of record PJEM01004237.1, read on the forward strand.
CCTCACAATCCCAGACTTTAGCCTCTCCTACAAAGCTGTCATCAAGACAGTATGGTATTGGCACAAAAACAGAAACATAGACCAATGAAATAGAATAGAGAACGCAGAACTGGACCCACAAATGTACGGCTAATTAATGTTTGACAAAGCAGGAGAGTATCCAATGGATAAAAGTCTCTTTAGCAGGTGGTGCTGGGAGAACTGGATAGCAACAGGCAGAAGAATGAAACTCGACCACTTTCTTCCACCATACACAAAAATAAACTCAAAATGGCTGAAGGACCTGAATGTGAGACAGGAAACCATCAAAATCCTAGAGGAGAAAGCAGGAAACAACCTCCTTGACCTCAACCACAGCAATTTCCTACTCGACAGATCCCCAAAGGAGGGAATCAAGAGCAAAAATGAACTATTGGTACCTCTTCAATATAAAAAGGTTTTGCATGGCAAAGGAAACAATCAGCAAAACTAAAAGGAACATATGGAATGGGAGAAGACAGCTCCAAGTGCCATATGGAATAAAGAGCTAGTATCCAAAATCTATAAAGAACTTACCAAACTCAATACTCGAAAAACAAATAATCCATGAAGAAATGGGCAGAAGACATGAACAGACACTTTCCCAAAGATGGCATTCAAATGGCCAACAGACACATGAAAAGACGCTCAACATCGCTCATCATCAGGGAAATACAAATCAAAACCCCACTGAGATATCACATCATACCAGACTGGCTAAAAGGAACAATCAGGAAATAACAGATGCTGGTGAAGATGCTGAGAAAGGGGGACACTCTGACACTGTTGGGGACGGAAACCGACGCTGGCGAGGATGTGGAGAAACAGTCCCACTGTAGGTGGGAATGCAAACTGGTGCAGCCGCTCTGGAAAACAGTGTGGAGGCTCCTCAATACATTAACAATAGAACTCCCCTACGACCCAGTAATAGCACGACTAAGAATTTACCCAAAGGATACAGGAGTGCTGACTCTTAGGGGCACATGTACCCTAATATTTACACAGTGCTTTCAACAAAAGCCAAATCATGGAAGGGGCCCAAATGTCCATCAACTGGAAAATGGATCAAGAAGATGTGGTTTATCTATACAATGGAATACTACTTGGCTATGAGAAAGGATGAAATCACACCATTTGTAGCAACGTGGATGGAACTGGAGGGTACTATGGTAAAGGAAATAAGTCAGAGAAAAACAGATTGTAAGTCTTCACTCATAGGTGGATCTTGAGAAACTTAACAGAAGACCATGGGGAAGAGAAGAGGAAAGAAACGTTACAGAGAGGGAGGGAGGCAAACCATAAGAGACTCTTAAATACTGAGAACAAAGTGAGGGTTGATGAGAGGTGGGGGAGAGGAGAAAATGGGTGATGGGCATTGAGAAGGGCACTTGTTGGGACGAGCACTGGGCGTTATATGTTAAGTGATGAACCACGGGAATCTACCCCCCAAAAGAAGAGCACACTATACACACTGTATTAGCCAATTTGATGATAAATTATGATTAAAAAAAGGTACACCAGAAGGTATGTAGTTAACATGAAAGGAACAACATCACAGTCAGACATACAGAAAACAACATGCGATAGAAAAATCGTATCTTAACAAGATTGGCATTTTGTGTAAACGGTTAAAACCCACAATTAAAAGCTAATCCCTGCCAGAATCAATTTTAAAAAAAGAGGACCGTGATCCAACTAGAACGTGTCTACAAGACAGAGTTTACATGGAGAGAAGAACAAGACTTCAAGGATGGGAAAGATATCCAGTGGACACAGCAACCAAAAGAGAGGCAGATGGGGTACGTCACACCAGAGAGATTCGAGACAAATACTCGGAGCAGCTACACAGCAGAGCAATCTAAAGGAGACATTTCATAAAGATGAAGAGGTCATTCCCCATTGTAAAGAGGCGACAATTCTAAGCACGTATGAACTCAACAACGGAGCCCCAATTACATAAAACAGAAACCGGTAAAATCGCTGGTAGAAATAGAAGAACCAACAACAGCAGTTGCAAGGTGTTTAGCACGCTCTTAATAAGGGGTCGAAGCGGATTAAAACGCAGCAGCGAGAGACGGGACTAGATGTAACACCCGTAGGCACGCGCAGTCCGCCAAGCAGCCAGACTTAGTAGACATCTACGGAGGGCTCCCCCACCCGAAGGAGACCCTCCTTCCCAGGGAAGACGGTATGCTAGGCCCAGCTCCCGCAAACGGACAAAGACTGGAAATCATACAAAGTACTTCCCCAATCAACCGTGGAAGGAACATAGAAGACGATCATAGAGAAAGTAGTGGGGACACTGATGGACATGTGGAAAGTCAGCAACGGGCCTGGACATTGAAAGGCCAGAGCGGAAGTGACAAGGGGAACTTGGTGATATGGTGGCATGAATGAAAACAGAACCACGGCACGCCGCAATCCGCGGGGTGCAGGGAGAGCAGTGCTGGGAGGGCAGTGCGGAGCTCCCATATGACAAAGGGTCAGACTCTGCTGATGGACTGAAAGTAAGTGAGGGGCTGTGGGCCATGGAATGAGTCCACGCAGCGTGTGGGTGGGGAGGGCCAGGGAGTCCGAGGGTCTCCAGAAACGAATGCGTCTCTGTGACACCATGAACTCCGCCCAGTGACAGGGACGGGACTTCTGATCAGCCCAACCTCGCCGTGGTGATCGTCTGTGCTGTCTTAACTGGTGCCTCCAGCAACAGAAACGTAACGCGGTCAGAAATGATGTCAGCGCTCTGCTCTTCCCTTTGTTCTAACGGGGCTTGTGGACAACGACTCTCAAGCGGACCAAACACCCCGCGTGATAATAAACCCTCCTGGACGTCTCCTCCACAAGGCCCATAACAAACGAAGGTCCAAGGCAGCGAGGGACGGTTCAGGGCACGACTTGCGATGCTTCAGAGGTGGTCCCAGAGCTGTCGAAGAGCACCGTGGCCTTGGCCTTTCTGACGGCCACACCATACCCACACACGCACACACCTCATTAATCACTGGGGCCTCCTCTCCCATTTCCCACGGGCACATGTCACAAACATCAACGATTTAGGTCCTTCGTGAATTTTAGGGGACAAATAGACGACCACTGCGATCTACATGGGTGTGCATTTCTCATACTGCAGATGGGTAAACTCTGCTAAGAATTAGTTTCCAGAGGCCACAGGCTTTCTGGTTTAACGGTCAATGCATATATTTTTATGCTCTCTGAATAGATGGGAACCCACAGATGTCCTCCACAAAATATCATGTTGAAAGACGTTCTTTCCCCCCCTAAAGAACAGCTTCCTTTCTTTTTTTTAAATTTTTTTTTTGTTTCTTATTTAGTTTTGAAACACAGAGAGACAGCACAAGGAGGGGAGGATCAGAGAGAGAGGGAGATACAGAATCTGAAGCAGGCTCCAGGTTCTGAGCTAGCTGTCAGCAGAGAGCCCGAGACGGGGCTTGAATCCACGAACCGCGAGATCATGACCGGAGCCGAAGCCGGACGCTCAACCAACCGACCACCCAGGTGCCCTGAACAGCTTCTATTCTTTTCAGCATCTGCCTTTCAGGTGCATCTCCTGCCACTCTGGCTTTCTGTCCTGACTACAGGTATGAAGGAAGGCCTCACACAGGGTCTGGCGGGACGCGACACCAGCAGGCTGAGCACTGGCGTGGAGAAGATGCCAGAAACATCTGTCACATAGGGCGCGGCAAAGCGTTGTGGCATCTAGGAATCGCACCGCGAGGCACTCTGAGCTGAGCAGCACAGAGCGCTCCCCCTGCACCGCCACACAGTGTGTCACGTCCCAGGCGGCCTGATGTTTGTTTACTTCCTTCTGGGTGGGGGCGGGGGTGGGGGTGGAGAAGTGTCACAAAGGCCAATGGTGGAAAGACGACAGAAGAAGATGGAGACTCCGCCACTTACCAGGCCCCCTGATCTCCTCTTCTTACAAGGACGCCGGCCCTCCGGGGTGAGGACCCACCCGACTGAGCTCATTTTACCTTATCTCCTCGTTAAAGAGCCCACTTCCCAACACATCCCCATCCTGAGGCCCTGGGAGGGAAGGGTTTCAACGTGGGAACTTGGGGGAATCACAGTTCGGTCCCCGGTGTTCTAACAGATCTTTATCTCCTGGTAGTTCGTTCTGTCAAGGGCAAAGCCACCAACCACTTAGGATTCTCCGTATACACCTCATTTTTCAAAAAGGGGAGGGGATAAGGAAGTAATCGAGAAAGACGACTCAAGATCCTGTCCAAACAAACATGCTTGCACAATACAACCTGGTTGACAAATGTCAGATGTCACGGGCCTGTCCTCAGGGTTTCGGCACACGACCCCAGAGCAGTCAGCTGCGGGTCTGTCCCTGCGTGCTGAGCGGACCGCCGAAACTCAAAAGCAGTGACGGGAGAGCCGTCCTGATCGAAGTGCACAAGCTCAGGACCCTGACCTCCGGGGGCACAGTGATGGCTAATGACCCCACCTGTCTGTGACCAGGCGGAGGGTCCCTGGACACACAACGATGGCTGGCTGCATGTTCATTTTCTGACGCATGTCAGCCTGTGGCCTTGTACGCTGCTACTCTGACTGAGACCCAGTACATGAAAGATACCAGCATCCTATCAGGTGTCATTTTCGGAGCCCCCTAGGACTTGCTGAAAGCTGGGACGCATAATCAGAATGGAGAATTCTTGTTAAGTTCAAAGAGTATTGGGTTTACGTGGAAAGACATTTATCAGTGTTAAAAAAAAAAAAAAAAAGCAAGATTTACTCAGCTGGGTGGGAAAGGTATCTGGTAGAGAATGGGTAGTCCCTAAGGGACAGAGCTCATTCGACGCCCAAGATAATCAGTGACGTTCACGACTTCCAAGGAAGACCAGTGGACAAACTCTTGCCTGTTATTTAATACTTAATTCCTGGAACTCTGTAACTGAGTTTGGCCTGTTGGGGCCGCAGTGCTGTAAGTAAAGTTTTAAGTGCAGACTCAAAGGGCTGATGTCCACTCACACGGTAAGCTGACCTGAAATGAACTTAACTGCACCAGTCCGGTGAACTTTACATTCTGTATTCTTACCAACTTCATTTATTAGAGGAAAGTGAGCACTGGCCATGCAGAAAGGCCCAATCTGCTAATTTGGACAAGAGAAGTAGTGAACAAGAAAATAAAACCCAGCGGGTTTATAAATGCGGTTTGATGACCATAAAGGTGCTTCAGCGAATGGAAGAAACTGTCAACAGAATGAGACTCAGCGGGGATGCTGTGTAGGAGACGGCATTTCTCAGTACGAATGGGGTACCCGGTTCCACTGACAGTCCTCCTCTCCGGGGACATACGTGCCCGTGACCCAGGGCCACGCACCCAGGCGTACCGTCCCTGCATGGACGGGCTAGGTCGGCGCCAACGCGGGACGCCGTGGACGGAATCCAGACGGCCACCCGATGACAGAGCAAGCCCGGTGTGCTTATTCCGTGAACAGTCAAGAATTAGTCCCTTCGATGACACGTTCCCAGCTCGAGCTGTCATGATCTGTTTCCTGTAAGTGGCAAGTGTGTATTATATGTAATTGCATTTACATGCCGGACGCTAGAGCCAGCAGGTGAAGTGACAAGGTGAGCACGGCTCTTATTTGGGAAGACAGGACACCGAGTCCCTGGCCTTCGGCGCTGGAGGTAACCACGGCTTTGGACCTAATTACAGAAGGAAGGACGTCGCAGAGAGGTCCCAGGAGGTAATTAGTTACAGCCCAACGTTTCATTAGTGACAGTTAAGGACACTCAGACACCTCCGAGCACCCGCCCCCTGGTATCCCAGTTTCTGCTCTCCCACCGGCGGCTCTGTGCCGACAACGCAGGCTGGAGAGAAGGGAGTGCCCCCCACCCCCACGCAGGTGCACAGAGCAGCTACGCGCACCACCAGCGTGTTCCTCCATGACGGACACGCCACGTCTGGGCGCTCAGGCCCCGACGGCCCACGGAACAGACCCAGCTCCAAACCGCGGCACACGACACGGTCTAGGGGCCAGGGTTTCGCTCGCAGGTTCACCCGCGGCCTCCAGAGTCAGGCTCGGCCCTTCTGCGCCTTCAGAGCAGCGTCAGCACACCGCCTGCCCCGGGCACCCACAGGAAGAGACACACTGGAAGTCAACACCGCCTGCCAAGCCCGCCTGACTGGGAAGGGTTAGTTCTCGACTTCATCGGAGAGCAGCCTGAACCTCCTTCAGGGACCAATGCCCTTCCATGTCCGAGGACTCACGTCCTTTCAAAGGGAATGACAGCACTGTGCATGGCCACACGTCCACACGGGCTGGACCCAAAGCGGCAGGCTGTGGCGCAGGGCTCAGGGAAGTGGAGGGTCAAAGGGAAGCCCGGAAACGATGAAGGGTCCCCACCTCCTCCCCCGTGGCAGGCGGAACGCTGTCCTCCTGCCCCCAAGTCCATTTCTGTGGTTCCAAACGCTGTTGTGAACTCAACAGTCCCTGAGCCGGGCCCCTCCTCCTCCTCCCACGCCAGCCCTCGTGCCCCGTGGGGCTGCGAGGGGGCTCTCAACAAGACGCATCTGTGCCCTGCCCGCTGGGACCCTGCCAATTGGACCTGATTTGGAGAAAGGGTCTTTGCACATGTGATGAAGTAAAAAATCTCAGGAGGACGTCATCCAGTGTTATCTGGGCAGGTCCTAAACCCAATGGCAGGTGTCTGCTTAGAAAGGAAATGAGAGGCCAAATAAGGACCGACGCAGACACAAGAGGGATGTGGCCACAAAGCCAGGGCTGCTGGGAGCCTGCAGACACGGGGATGGGAGGACACACCGTCCCCTAGGACCCTGGAGGGAGCACGGCCCCAGCCACACCTGGATCCTGGATGTCTGGCCTCCGGGACTGGGAGAGAGACGCCGGTCTGTGGTGGCTCTGTGGTGGCGTGTCACAGGGCCCTGAGGCACACTCGCGGTCCTGGCATCGTTCACCAGGACAGCGGAACGGCCCCCAGGTCGTCTCCGGAGCCCATGCCTCAGTCATCCGCATCACCAAGGACACCTTTCCACAGCGCCCTCTGCCCCCGGGGGTCCCGCGACGGCCCTAAGCTGAAAATCGCTTCCCCAAGTGTGGCTGTGGCTCGGGGCTCAGCGCCTTGAGAGCACCGTCCCCCCTCTGTCCCCATCGCTGGCAGAGGAGCCTCTTCTCCGGCACACACAGGCACTCGTCCCAAAGCCCTGCCCGGTGCCACGTGCACGCGGCGTCCTCCTGGCCTGGGAGCCGCTCAGCGTATCCTACTGCGCTGGCCGGTCCTCCTGATCGCACCTCCTCCCGCAGCTGGGCACCGCGGGCTGCCGGCCCAGTGCACACCCGGCCCCTAGGAACCAGGGTCAGCGGAGCAGAGCAGTGACGGTGCAGCGGGAGGACGTGGGGTGAGGAGGGGGACGTCCCCCCTGCAGCTCAGCCCCTGCCACTCCCCAGACCACATCCCACGATTGCAGGGCCGTGATGCGGGCTGTGTCTGTGCGGGCCGCTCAGCAAAGCTTGTGGGATCCATGAACTGAGGGAACGCCCTGCCCGTCTCTGCTCCGGGCGCTTGGGGGTTCTGGGACGGAGCACCGACCGAGCCCGGGCACAGCCAGCCGTCATGCCCACGGCGTGAAGGCTCTTGCCCCCGGACTGCGGTCCGGGGCCACGTTCCTCACCGAGAAGAGCAAACAGGGCAAGGGAAGCGGCTGGCGAGGTGTGTGTCCGCCCCAGCGCCGCCTCCTTGCCACCGGTCGGCCCCAGGGCCCTGCAGGGTCACCGGCGGGCGCGGCGCGGTTCCGGAAGCGCCGCTGGAACGCGTGGGGGTGACGCAACCGCGCGGGAGGCACCCTGACCTGGTGAGTCACCGCCCCGCGCTGCGCTCCGGGCCCTGCAGACACGACACGACCGCAGGGAGCGCGGGCACCAGCGCGCAGACCCCGCCACGCCCGGCGTGCTGGCCGCGCACGAGCAGAGCGGAGAGGCCACGACAGACACGGAGGCGGTGGCGGGGACCGGGCGGAGACGTGGCTCTGGGGACTCGGGGGTGAGTAAGCGCCTGCCTGCGTGGGCGCCGGGGCACAGGGTGAGGAAGAGGCGGCGCGAAGGTGAGTCTGAGTGGGTGCCGTGCGCGCTCCTGGCCACGCCGGAGAAGGGATCGGGCAGAGGACTCTGGGCTCCTGCGACGCACCGTGCGCATGTCGGGCAGGGCTGCCAGGCGGTCACTGGGTGATCGCGAGCGAGGGCGGGCGGCGGTCCACAGGGGCAGGGAGGCCTTGAGGCGAGAGCTTTCCCTGCGGCTGGAGCTCCCAAGGCATCGCCGGGACAGAGAAGGCGTGCTTCCGGGCTTGGGTTCTGTCACCCTCGCTAAACGAGAGACGCCAGCCCTGCCAGGACGTGTGACCTAGGCGGGAGTCTGGCCCCCTTCCTTGCAGGGGTCCTTGCACTCTGTGTGCCCACGGCTTCCCCTTACCCGTTCTCTGAGCCTTCCGAACCAGAAACGCTCGCAGACAACCCACTGCGACCGCCCCACCGGCAGACACTGGGTGACCCTGGTGGCACTGCCTTGGAAGGCTCCTGACCGCAAGCTGGCTCCCGACCTGGGCTGCAAAGTCGCGGGGGATCCACCCGCTAAGGGGTGGCCCCAGCGCTGTCCCCTGTGAGCCCTGCTTTCCCTGCGCTGTTCCTTAGGACAGCACCTGCTGTGGGGTAGCACCGTGGCTCGTCCGAGCACCATCATGGCCCCCACACCGAGGCCAAGGTCTTGGCTTCCGTTGGTGACTGCTGTTCCAACCACTTACGGGAGACCCTGAAATGCTGTTTTCCCTAATGCTCCCCGTATGTACTGACTGGCTTCTTCACTGCGGATTTCTTCCTCCCCACCTCCTGTGCCTTGAGGATTAGGATAAATGTTTATTTTTTAGAGTATTATCATCTATTGTGGTCATTCCTCTGTCGATCTGACATCATCCTGCGTTTGGCCAAGACCCTCCCTGCATTCTGGCGTAGGAGGGGGTCCCTGGTCATCCTGTAGCTGAGACCCAAACTGCCATCAGCTACGATCCCCCGTCCCGGGTCCCCTCCTTGGGTATGCTAAGTAGAGCCTGGGAAGCTGAGCACTCAGGAGCCGTCACGGAGCGTGTGTGTGGCCTTGAGAAGCGACGTGAAGTGTGTGGAATGTACAAATACTTCTGCACAGACAGGGCTCTGTAGGAAAGGCTACGTGAACCATTCTGGAGCGGACCCGCTCAGCAGTCTTGCTGAGTTTCACTGGACCTTCCCTCTCTACGTTCTGATACGATCATTCCTGAGTTCCGCTGGACCATCCCCCTCCGTGTTCTCACACAATCATTCCTGAGAAGTCTTTTTTTTCCTAAACAGAAACTCTGTGTTTGATAAAAGGTACTCTGTCTCCGCCTCAGAAGACACGTTCACTGCTCATGCAGTGCATCTCCTGGTCTAGAGTCATTGGTCATGTCCACGTCCGTCCCTCGTTCCTTTCTGTAACTGCCATACTCCCTCCAGGGGACTTCAGCTGAAAGTACTTTGCCTCCACCGTGCCCTCGCCCTGCTTCTCAGCAAGTGACACACAGAGTCCCGCACCATGTTTTAGGTCCCACTCACGCTGAGACTTGAGGAGACACTTGCCTTGAATCCCCCCCGCAGCAGAGCTGTCTGTCACGTGGGAATGCTCGCCGGGGCACCAGACAGGGGTGGGAACGTGGGCACAGAAGGACGGGTGAGGGCAGGCCCAGAGCGCAGCAGTCTACCCCGGGGAGCGCCGAGACTCAGGACAACTAAACAAAAGCTACGATTCAGCGCCTCGCCGATGGGGCCACATTTGGCGCACCTGGGTACCACATGGGCTCCCCGTCCGCAGGGCGGACGGGAGCGTGCCCACATGACAGGCCGTGGGGCTGCCTGGGCCAAGGTGGCACGGGGAGCAGACACGTGCAGTGTTCTCATCAGGGACACCCCACTTCTCTTACATAAAGTCGGGGAAGGCAGGATTTCAGGCATGACAGGGAGGGAAGCCTGACACTTCGTCTGGCTCTTGCCCCCAAGTCTCAGGCAGCTCAGATGTGCAAACCACGATTCTGCTCTTGTGATTTCGTGCAGAGACACAGTCTATGGCCGGGTGCACAGAGTCTGGTTTGCCCCCGCGCCTCTCCCTGACTAGCCGCGTGACCTGTAAGGGGCGCAAGGACCACCTCCCCGGTCACAAAGGAGCGCATACCGTAGCACTGCCTCCCTCCAGGACTTAGGAAAGGAGACTCTGAGGGCGCCAGCCGCCCAGCATGCAGAGCTGTGACGACGAGCTCTCTCCTCCCACAGGGCCCCCGCCGCACCCCTTCCCACGGACCCTCAGCCACCGACTACAGACGTCACAGGGAATTCTGGGTGGGAGGGAGCCAGAGCACAAAGGAAGGGGGTGGTGTAGCTTCTAGAGACCTAGCACATGGCAGTCCAACGCTACAGAGCTGGGGCGGGGACACAAACCTTCCTGAGTGTTGCAATTACTATGTTGTCAAGAAAACTCTGGACTCGGAGGACAACTTTAACCGGAGGTCTCGGCACCAAACGGCCAAGGCTGCCCCCACCTACTTAACAACGTTAAGTGAAGGTGTCCACAGATCAAACGCTCCAAGGACTAGTCACTGGTGCCCACGTAAACTTGACGGTAGGAAACAGGTTTTCAGAGACAACGCACTGTGGAAGGACCCTTGTATTTCCCGGCCACAGGCCGGGCCTCTGCAAATACCTCGTCCCAAGCTGGGACGGGCATGTACGTGACGAGTGCTCTGAGGACATTTCTTGGAGGGCTACCATTTCCCTTGCTGTGTCACATTGCGTGGACTCCGAGGTCGCCCCTGAAAAACCGCGAAGCAGCACGGGTCGGCAACTCACAGCGGTTTACAAAGCAAAGAATCAGAATGAACGGCAAATCATCAGAAAGACAAAGGGACCAACAGTGCGATGTGGGGCACACAGCTGAGGTGGATGCAGTGCACCTGCACCAGAAAGCCTCACCGACGGGGACAGAGCCAGGCAGCTTTGGCCCATGCTGGCTTTGCTCTCTTGGCACTGAGGACTTTCCTGTAATGTGCTGTAGCGTCCACTCCTCCCGGAGGGTCCTTCCCCG
>PJEM01004237.1:26280-64764 GCA_004023845.1 Helogale parvula
GGGGGCTAGGGCTGGCTCTGAAGGGGATGGGGGGGCAGCCTTGAGGGACCTGGAGGTCACTGCTGGCAGGACGAGCCAGGCTCTCGGAGAGTTCGGAGAGTTCAGTGCACTGTTTCCTCCTGCAGGGTTCCTTGCAGGGCTTGTTGTACCCAGATTTTAATATCGCCCCCAAAAACCAGAGACCACCAGGGAGGCCGAATCACGCATGCAAAAGCAAAGGGCTTTATTACAGATTTAGGCCCGGCCAGCCTAAACTCGGGCTCACAGACTTCAACAACACACTGGATCCACGTGGAGCGAGCCCTGAGCATGGGAGTGTAGGGACTCTTATGAGTTTGGGAAGGGGGAGTTACAGGAAATCGTGACACAGGTACAGGGGTCCAATCAGTATAGCATCACATCATTGACAGTAACTTTAACCAATTACAGAGAGGACCCAGAACCTTCACGTAGGGCGTGACTAGGACCCTCATGACTCAGGACGTGACTAGTCTTAACCTCCATCTTTAGGCCCGCCCCCAGGAATGTTAATGGTGTTAGCTGGCCTTCAAGGTCAGAGGGGAAACGTGAATCAGACCTGCATCCTTACAGGCTCAGCGTTCCTTTACTCGGGCTGGGAGTTGCGTCAGACATAATGATGGAGGAGCAGAGGGCCGACATCAGAGTACACATACCTTTTCATGTATGTGGGCGCAGACATATACTTTCATACTTTATTGTGTGTCAGCACGTACTTTATCTTCTTTATGGATGGGTATGCATCTGTGCATCCCGTCTATCGAGTTACGGGTGTATTTTTCCAGTCAGTAAGGTGACACTCTAACAGCACACGATAACCAAAACTTAAGGACCCAGGCCGTCGTGAGTGAGTCTTAAGTGTAATGGACTGTGTCAGAAACTTACAAATCCAGACAAGAGACCCTTCCCAAGACCAGCTTGGTCTGCTCCGGCTGCTATATCAAACGATCACAGACGGGAGAGACTTAGACAGTAGGCGTGTGTTCATCACCGTTCTTGCGGTCCGAAGACAAGATCCGGATGCTGACGGATTGGTCCCTGCTGACAGCCGGCTTCTTGGTTTATCAGCGGCTGTTTGTCTCTGTGTCTTCATGGGGGCGGGGCTCTGTTGCCTATTTTACAAGGTCAGTGATCCCATCGTGGGGAGCTACATCATGACCTCTTCTACAGATGGTTGATGATTATCTTAATATACCACGTGTCTGTGTGGTTAAATATAGATACATTGTTGCATATGTTTTATACGTGATTTATTTTACTCTAGTAAACTAACAGAGCCCGAGAGGGGGCCCTGGGAACCTCCAATCTATAGCACATGCGGGTGATCGCCTTGCCTGGCCGGGGACATGCGATGGTCGCAATAGCAATGTTGTACTGGCCCTTCCTTGGGATCCCGAGTTGTCTCCAGATGCGTGTGTCCGGAGTGGGTGTAACTGCAGAACACGCCCCTGGTGTAGGATTTTCGGGAAAACCCACGAATGGGCATTGGTGTCAGGGTCATGCTCCCTTCAGATGCCTCCCCACTGGGGATTGCGGCTTCATCCTGTGAATATTGGGGGGACTCGAAACATCCAGTCTGTTATAGTGTGATCCTTTTTCCTTTGCCATCCACCTATAACACACGCCCTTAGTTATTTCTCTCCTGCGTCGAGTGACCAGGCTGCCCTGGTGTGCCCTGGACTTGACCGCTGTCACAGGGAAAACCCCGCATTCCCAGGAGCGCCTCAGCCAGAGGCTCATGGAAGACACTTGGCCAGCCTTCCCTTAGCTGCCCCCCACCCCGACATAAGGCACAGGGGGGTGTGGCTGAGCCAACGGCCTCAGGGAGGCACCGGAATGGTGGTGGGGTCCGTGTGTCCTTCAAACAAGCGGAAGGCGTGGCTGCAGACAGATGACTGGTTTATGGCTGTGACAACACCCAGGTACGCCTCCGAAGCCTGAGGGACAGGTGATTCTGTGGCCCTCCCTACCCCAGTGCACACGCGGGTCTGTTTTCCTTCCGAGACGGGCATGAGCCCGGGGGCTCTGTGTGTGGACAGAGATACAGACACGTCAGTGCAGAAACCGCCCCCCTGCATGCCCCTGGCCCGGAGATTCCCCCCTGCGCTCTGGTGATGTTCGGGGTGGGGAGGTTGATGTGGGCTGAATTGCCATTTCCATAATTCACGTTGTGAACGCAGAGCCCCGAACGCAGAGCCCCAGGCACCTTGGGATATGGCTGAATTCGGTCATGGGGTCTTCAGAGCGGTCACTGAGTTAGACAGATGATTAGGTTGGGTCCTGACCAAGCAGGACTGATGTGCTTTTGACAGGGGGAGAGCAGGGCACTGAAGGGGTGGCGTCCACACCCCACAGGGAGAGGAGGCCTCGGGAGCACCAGGCCCGCCCACGCCTGGACTGTGGATGTCAGCCTGGGGAAGTCTGTGTTGGCAGACCTAGCGGACTGATGCGGTCCCTCCCTGTGCTGGGGGCCATGCGGCGTACGGTTCTACCGGTGCCCCTGGCGTCCACCCACCAGGTGTCCACCCCTGGTGCGCGGGTCTGTCCGTGTGTGCCTGTCTGTGCGCCTAGCCACCCATCAGGCCGTCTGTCCACCCACGCGTCCACACACATAGGCACACAAGCATCCTGGCCTCGCGTGCTGGGGTGCAGCTCAGCGTCCTGCTCCTTGGGCCCTTCCCAGGAGGGGAGCTGAGGTCCTCGTACTCTGTGCAGAAGTCGGGGTCCCTGTCCAGTGGCCTGTCAGCTGAGCCCGTGTTCTGTGCCCTGCATTGTCCCGTCTGTTTCTGACGCCTAGCGATCGGGGGGAGCAGACAAGGGTGCTGCCTGCGGCCCTCGGTGCCCCAGCCGCGGAGAGGGGGGAGGCCTTGGCCCCTCACTCCACCGTGAGGAGGTGGAGTTGGCGCTGAGATGCTGAGATCAGGCTCAGGAAACCGCGGAACCAGAAAGCTCTGGCTTCATCCGAGGAGATCCTGATTTTCACTCCTAACGGCACATTTACCTTCTCTTGCCTCCCCCATGTCGCTGGACTGGGACTGGGGACCTTGGGGGGCCCTTGCTGGCTCCTCCCAGCCCCCCTTGCTTCTCCGTGAGCCCAGGCAGCCCTGGAATGAGGCACGGCTGACCTAGCCACTCAGGGCTCCTTGCCTCTGGGACGTGCTGTTTTGTGCAGAGCGCCATGATTCTTGCCCTTCTCTGCATCAGCGTCCTGGGGGATGGTGCCGGAAATGCAGAACCAGAGGCCCCATGCAGACTGGGATTTGTTGAGACATGCATCGCGGGAGCAGGTCTCCGGTCACGATCTCACGGCGCATGAGTTCAAGCCCCGCGTCGGGCTCTGTGCCGACAGCTGAGAGCTTGGAGCCTGCTTTAGATTCTGTCTCTTCCTCTCTCTGCCTCTCCCACTTGCTCTGCCTCCCAAAAATAAATAAAAACGTTAAAAAAATTTTTTTAATTAAAAACATAGAATGGTATGAATACAGGATGAACGCTCAAACACTGGGAGTATTGAGGTGTGTGGAGGGGCCTGAGGGGCCTTGTGCCCCCCGGGCAGGAGCCTTGTTCAACACCGGGAGCCATGGCATCAAACAAGGTCTCTGGCCCTCCACCTCTCTCTCTCACTTTCCATCTCTTGTTTATTTTGAGAGAGAGAGAGACAGAGCGCTAGAGCGAGCATGCAAATGCGAGCGTAAGTGGGACGGGGCAGAGAGTTAGATGGGCTCAGGGTCCCAAGCAGGCTCTGCGCCGACAGCAGACACCCTGATATGGGGCTCGAACTCATGAACCATGACATCATGCCTTGAGCTGAAGTCAGAGGAAGTCACCAGCTGAGCCACCCGGGCGCCCCTCTGTTTAAATTCTCTCCGTCTTGGTTGGTGTGTCTGGCTCCGTCCTCTGGCCGGGCGCCCTGGCTCCAGGGCCTCTTAGCGGTAGCTGTGCTCCTGCGCGTCGTGCCTGGGGATGTTGGCATCTTGCTTCCTTCTGCCTTGTCCCCAGAATCACAGGGGGGTGCCCAGGACCTCTTGCTGCGTGTCCTCCCCAAGGACAGAGTCTGCTCCCCACAGACCTTGCATCGAACTGCGCTGATAACACGCTGGCTGGCCGGGAAGGCGTTGATCCCGTGGGGCCATTTACACAAGACACTCGGCGCTCAGCAATATTTACACAAGACAGGTGTTCAGGGTTCACGCAGAAGAACAACTGGGCGTTCTTGGTTAAAAAAACTGGCGTTCTCGTCCATCACAGAAGCCAGCAGCCTCCGCCGTGCCTGGGACAGGCTGCCTACCTTATAAACCAGCTCAACAACCTTGCCGGGGAAGCGGTGAATTACTCTGATACGTAAATGAGGTAATGGGGCTTGAGAGAGGTTGCTGCCTGGCCCCAGGTCACAGTCCTGAGAAGGCCCAGGGCGGTGCCCAACCGAAATTGGTCTCTCTCCTTCAAAAGGAGGAACAAGACAACCCTGTTTTTATGGTTTTCTGTATACTTTGTCCTAGGGGTAAGTAAGCAAAACCGTAATGCTAGTACATAGCTAATGTGAAAATCAAAGTCGTTTATGATTGTACAGGAAGAAAAGAGGGAAGAATATTCCGGAGACTACCAGCAAAAAGAAAAAAAAAGAAAGAAAGAAAAAGAAAAAGAAAGGTCCAGAATGTAGACAGGAAGGGTTGCCTGGGCCGTTCATTCAGGGAAGCGTCAGGTCTGAGTCTTGGTTTCTGCTCCGGTCATGATCTTCAGCCTCCGTGGGTTCAAGCCTCGCGTGGGGCTCTGCACTGGCAGCAGGGACCCTGCTTGCGACTCTCTGTCTCCTTCTCTCTCTGCCCTCCCCCACTCGCGCTTCCTCTGTCTCTCTCAAAATAAATGGATAAACTTATAAAGAAATAGTCTACTAAGAAAAGTAAAGAAGAAGAAACATTGTATATATATTTTTTTTATTTTATTTTCTACCCTCCTGCAGTTTAGATGTAAATCCATAACAGCAGAGCTGGGGAGGAGGAGTTTTAGTCTACCCACATAGACTCCTATTGGCCTCAGAATTAAAGGGACAACACAGATGAACAGGAGAAAATCACATTTAGTTGTGTAAGTGCAGGAATGCCGCATACACGACCAGTTCCAAGTTTGAACGGTACCATGAGCTGTCTGTGCCATCCTGAGCGAAGGTGGGGTGGTGTCCTCAGAGGGAAGGCGATTCCCGGGGCAGCGAGACATGTTCGGTAATGAGGTGTCTGTGCCGGCGCACAGATGGGTCGCTCAGATAAGAACTCTCGTTCTGGGGAAGATTCCTGACTCAGATCCTTGCAGGAAGATCAGGGAGGGATAGAAGCTGGTCTGGAGCCTGTAGGGTCTTGGTTGTGTTTAGCTCTAAATCGTGCATGTGCCAGACTGACCCACTCTGTTTGGGGACGCCTGCTCGGAAGCCTTTCAGTAGCATCGGCGGTGTGCGATGTGATCTTACTAATGTGGCAGCACTTCCCCCACTCGGCCCCAGAGAAGTGGGTGTTTGCCAGGCTCCACCCGGCTCCTGTGCAAACCGCAGCCAAGCACCTGGGAGCAGACAGCTGGCCGCCGGCCGCCTCCTTTCCCTCCCCCAGCAGACAGAAGCCTGCAGGCGCCCGGGGGGCTCGTTTGGCTGAGCATCCATCCAACTTCGGCTCAGGTCATGATCTCAGGGTTCAGGTCATGAGTTCAGGCCATGCATGGAGCTCTCTGCCGTCAGCACGGAGCCCACCTTGGATCCTCTGTCCCCCTCTCTCTCTGCCCCTCCCCTCTTCAAAAATACACATTAAAACAAATTTTAAAAAAGAATACAGGAGCCTGGAAAGGCATCCTGCTACATCCATCAGTGGTCTCACTTTTTTTTTAACACAGTATTTCCCAAGCACATCTCTCTCTCTCTCTCTTTCACACACACACACACACACACACACACACACCTGTACCTTCCATTATGTTGGGTGCATCCCAGCACACTTTCAGAAATGCCAGACTGCCGTTATGGTCACAGTCCAGGGAGACTATAAAATTCTAACCACAGCTATCCTGACGCAATCTTTTGGTATGAATTTGGGATGTGAGTATGTCACTGGGTCACCCAACACGTTGAGAAAGCAGAGGAAAATCTACATAGTAAAAGCGTGCAGAGTGAGAATCCTAAGTACCGCTAGTAGTGAAGACTTTAACAATCTTAAGAGCAATAGGATGTGTGTGTCTACATATGGGACACACACGTTTCTGTTCATAAGTAAATAATTCAGTTCTGTGGGGGGGTTTTCTTAAAAGTAATCTCTTTGCCCATCATGGGCCTTGAATCCACGGCCCTAAGATGGAGAGTCGCATGGTCTAGTGACTAAGCCAGCCAGTTGTGTGTGTGTGTGTTTTATTTTACTTATTTTGAGATAAGAGAGCAACAGAGAGAGGGCAGGGGAGGGACGGAGAGAGAGGGGAAGAGAGAGATTCCCAGGCAGGCTCCTTGCCGTCAGCGCAGAGCCTGACACAGGATAGAACACATAAACCATGGGATCATGACCTGAGCTGGAACCAAGAGTTGGATCTTTAACCAAGTGAGCCATCCAGACACCCCTTAAGAAACTGGAGGAAATATGTATATAATTTAAATATATTTAGCTTTCATATACATAGACTTATGTGTTGTATATAATGTATAAGTAATATATGCATTTACAGTTTCCAGAAACTGATAAAGTCATTACGTATCATTTGCACAGACTTGATTCACACATACACATTCATTGTGTATGTAAACAGATGTGTGTGACTTTCAGGAACTGAAGAGGAAAGATTTTGTATATAACGTGTATATATGTATGCGTCACCTAGCACAGGTGTGAGACTAGTGTCATCGTTTACAATGTTTTTTCCTTTTGTGGCCACCCGTCAAATGAATGTGTGTCTTGGCCACCACTGTATTTAACATGTAAGGAGTAACATTTAAAAGGATGCATTTCTGGGGCACCTAGGGGGCTCACTCAGACAGTTAAGCTTCCGACCTGAGCTCAGGTCATGATCTCATGGTTCATGGGTTTGAGCCCCATGTTGGGCTCTGTGCTGACAGCTTAGAGCCTGGAGCCTGCTTCTGATTCTCTGTGTTCCTCTCTGTCTGCTCCTCCCCAACTCGTATTCTGTGTCCATTTGTCTCTCAAAAAAATGACTAAAAAGGGGCGCCTGGGGGGCTCAGTTGATTGAGTGTTCAACTTTGGTTCAGGTCATGATCTCATGGTTTGTGGGTTCGAGCCCCACATCGGGCTCTGTGCTGACAGCTCAGAGCCTGGAGCCTGCTTCGGATTCTGTGTCGCCCTCTCTCTCTGCCCATGCCCCACTCATATTCTTTCTTTCTCTCTCAAAAATAAATATTTAAAAAATTTAGGGGCACCTCGGTGGCTCAGTCGGTGTAGCATCCAGCTTTGGCTCAGGTCATGACCTCATGGTTTGTGGGTTCGAGCCCTGCATCATGCTCTGTGCTGACAGCTAGCTCAGAGCCTGGAGCTTGTCTTCGGATTCTGTATCTCCCTCTGTCTCTGACCGTCCTCTGCTTGTACTGTCTTTCTCGGTCTCCCAAAAATAAATAAAAACGTTAAAAAATTTTTTAAGAAATAAGTAAACACTAAAAACCATTTAAAGGATGTATCTCCGGTCTGTTCCCAGGGCCATTTCAAGTCCTCTGCACAGACCTCAGAGACCATTAGTTCTTGTGAGTCTTTCCTCCCGGAGCCCTCCTACAGGGCCATGCTAGGGAGGGTGATGTCCAGGACTCAGTTCGCAGTTCAGCGATAAACCTTCAAACCCCAGAACGTGTGCCATCAAAGAGAAGGTCGCGATTCGAGCGCAGTGCTAGGGAACAATGAGAAACGCACGGTAACCGGAAACCATAAGTGACCGCAAGCGCCTGCCTGGAAACAACCCAGAAGTTCCCGTCTTCCTCCGCTGCTCGGTCCTGTCCGCGTTAGGAGTTCTGCAGGGGGCTTGCCCACGTGGTTGCGGTTGCTGCCCAGTGACGTTCATTGTGACCACCAGGGAGGGTTTCGCCTTCCTGCGCTTTGTGCAGGTGGCGGTGGCTTGACGGAGAGTCGCTGGGCTCCTCCGGAATGGACGCAGAGCTGTCCGCGCCTAGTGCCATGTTGCCGTAGAGACCACAATAGAAGAAAGAGTGTGGACTTTGCTCCGAGGCCTGTCCTCCCCTGTGGCTAAGACAAGCAGCAGCTGCCCGCCCCAGTTGCCTGGTCTGCGTGCACATGCCTCTTCCTTGATTCAAGGTCTAACGACCGAGCTTGGTCTTTACGGTCAGTCTTGGAGGATGACTCTTTGCTGGCTAATCCAGGAGCGAGGGCATCGTGCCCTAGTTCTGTGGGGAGTCGGGAATTTCCCAGCAATGCCCTCTCCATGGCCCCCCCCCCCTCTGTAGAGTGCCGAGTGAGGAGGCATGCCCCGTTTTGGCTCAAGGGTTCCTGTGTGGTGCCTCTGATGGGCAGCCCAGTCAGAGCCGAGCCACGGGCCCTAGTCAGTAAAGTTACCTGGAACATACTCTGCACGCCGTGTGGAAAAGAGGACTGGTGCTCAGAGAAGTTGAGTGCTTTTCTGAGGTCACACAGCTTCAAAGAGACAGAGTCAGAACTGAATTCATGTCCATGTGCCCCCAAGATAGATCATTCTGAGGGCAAGTTTACTGTCACCGGGGCACTGCGTTGAGAGCATCAATTGAGGGGCAAAGTTACAGAGTTCCAGGGGAATCTTTGGTGTCGGTGCCCGTAGCCAAGACCCTAGGGGTTCCTTCTCCACAGTGGGGAATGGAAAGGACACAGGAGGGGTGTGCAAATGGCTTGCTCGGGGGACGTCTGCTCAGGAAGACCTCTTTCGAGGATGAAGAGAGGCTCTGATGGAAGCAAGCACCCCCACCCAGGTCTGGGGGTGGAGGATGGGCAGGAATCAGCTGGATGTTGCCCAGAAACCCATGACCATGCCCTTCAGAGGGAGGGTCCGTCTCCACTCTGCCTCCTGAAGCCATCTCTCAAATAGGACCCTTGCAACGGGACCTTTCTGCCCCTGTAGCCTCCCCCCCCCCCCCCCCCGCACCCTGCAAGCCCTGGGCCCAGAGCAGCAGCTGTGGGTGGGCCGGCTGTAAATGAGAAAGCCAGCAGCCGCTCGGCGGGACCACGGAAACCACACTTTTGCCGGCGGTGAGTCACGCGGGAGTTACACCTGAGGAGTTGGAGCATTGCCCTGAACATTTCTTTGCGAGCCGCAAAGCATCGGCGATTGGAAGCATCCGGGGCATGCTGGGGTTTGGACCACTGGCTCGTGTAAATGCACGTTTTATAGAGCCCCCCGGGAGACCACCTCGTGATGGAGCCTGGGTCCTGCTTACTCACAATAAAACATGCTTTCAGGTTCGGGTGCGCTATCGTCTTGGGAACTGGGTTACCGCCTGCTGCATTATGTATCAATTCCGGGGGTGCCTACCAGGAGCCAGAGGCACGGAGAATAATTACACATGGCCAATGTTTTATATACAGAAGTGGGATCAGGAACACAACGGCTCAGAGTCCGGCTTCACCTTTTTTTCTGCTTCTACATGATGCATGACCTGAGGGGAACAGGGGAACCCTGGAAGGCATTCTTCCTGAGGTTTAGATTCCCCCGAAGATACGCGGCAGAGAGACCCGGCCCATTTCGTCAGCGTCGACGGCCCGCCTGCTCGCCACCCACGAGGGCTGGCGCTGCCCTTGCTCAGCGCCTAAGCCATGGTGTTGGCAAGGAGAATGCATTCCTCGGGGCCCTGGCTGCCGTGTAGGCGGGTGCAACTCACCTCCCAGACGGCCGCGGAGAGCTGTGTGCATCAGGATGTCAGAGGGCTTTCAAAACATCCCCCTGCCCCTGCCGAGAGTCCTTCTCCGCCCCCACCCGCTTCACCTGCACCTGCTGTTTCCTGCCCGGCACACCGACACCCCACGGGCAGCCCGCGCCAGAGCCGCTGGCTGAACTCTGGGCATCGGATGCTCCCAGGCAGGTGCCGGCATGTCCGCAGAGGCCGCAGGGAAGCCCTCGGACCCCGTACAGGTTCCGAATGGACTGGTCCCTAGCGCGTGGACGGTCGGCGCCGGTCAGGAAGGGCAACCTCCCTGTGATTTATACGTGAGCCACGCGGGGTGTGAGGGAAGCCCGAGTGGAGAAGTACACGCACTGAAATAACTTTTTTATGATCGGCTCGCCAATTACCCGCCATGACTGGGCGGCCGTACCCGGGCTGCCTGGAGATTATTCACTCCCCGGGAGTTCGGGGCTGGGTCCTGTCCGGTGTGGCTCATTGAAAAGCTGTGGCAGACCCAGGGAGGAAAGGTAGACCGTCACAGTCCCTGAGGCAGCAAGCACCCTGTCGGAAAGCCTGGGAAGAACCGGTGAGTTGGATTACTGTTTTGTTGGTTTTTCTTTCTCTTTTTGCTCTTCTGCTGCTAAGTGATTGCGAAAACTCATGCCAGCTGTTGGCTACCACGAGTGGTTTCGCTACTGCTCCTGCTTCAGAGTCTAAAAGCGTCTCTTTCTCTAGCCAGCGTGCAGGTAGGAGTTAGGAGCTCGCAGAGAACTGTTAGGTGATGGAGGGAACGCCCGGCGATCTTCTGCAGGAAAATATTGAAAGTTCCTACATTCCTACCTGTCGTGTTACACATTTTTTGTTTTTTTTTAACCCTGTAGGGCCGCCTGGGAGGCTCAGGCAGGGAAGCGTCTGACTCTTGATTTTGGCTCAGGTCATGATCTTGTGGTTCGTGAGATGGAGCCCCTGCAGGCTTCATGGCCACAGTGCGGAGCCTGCTTGGGACTCTGTCTCCTTCTCTCTTGGCTCCTCCCCACTCCTCTCTCTCTCTCTGCCCATCTCCCACGCACGCCCACTCTCTCCCTCACAAAATAAATTTTAGAAAAACAAACAAACTTGCTGAGCCACCTACAAGAATTCATCTGTTTTCATGTGCTCATCTGCCCTGAACCAGGGAGGTCTTTAGGGAGAAGAAACTGATTGCCCAATAGTCTTTCTTTCTTTCTGGATTACAGTGGTGGTTTGGATGGGGCGCCTGGGGGGCTCAGTCGGTTGATCGTCCGACTTTGGCTCAGGTTATGATCTCACAGTTCATGGGTTCGAGCCCTGCGTCGGTCTCTGTGCTGACAGCTCAGAGCCTGGAGCCTGCTTCCATTTCTGTGTGTGTGTCTCTCTCTGCCCGTCTCCTGCTCATGATCTGTCTCTCTCTCTCTCTCTCTGTCTCTCAAAAATAAATAAATGTTAAAAAATTTTTTGTTTTAAGTGGGGATTTGGAAACACGCTTGATGAAAAGACTAATGGAGGGTCCAGAGGGAAGCAACCCCAGAGGAAATGAGCTAATAAAGAGGTGCATTCTGTGCTGTGGTTAACTCAGAAGAGAAATCGAATTAACCTTATATATCAAAATGTTTGTACCCGTGCTTCTGGGTAGGCTAGGATGAGTGTAAGTAAGATGTTTGTGCTCTCAAGCACGTGCCGTGAAGCATTGGTTTTCGTCCAAGCTCACGACTCATTGCTTTCCCTAAGGGTAAATTTGACACAGAATTAAGAGCACTTCCCTTGTTTTAAGCTTTTTAAATTTTTGATACTTATTTTTCACTTTAAGTGTACGGATACAAAGTAATCTCTCAGGAACTGCGTGCGTTGGTGTTCTGAGAAACGAAAGGGGAACACAGATGATCCCAATTACCAGATACATTGCCTAACAGGCCGCATTGGCTCTGCGTTGGGGGTGGGGTTCATTACGCCGGTGCTGGACATGACATCCAGCTGTGTGGACTCTTTACAAAGGAGCAGGGTTACGCAAGGAATGGCATGTGGCTCAGAAATCGACCACTCTTTATTCTCAACATTTACATCAGCTACAGGAGACATGCATCCTGGACAAGCTGCCCTCTGCAATGTGTAATCTGACAATCCTGAGCCAAGAGAATGTGTGATGTGTTTTTTTTCCTTACCTCCCTAACATATGTTAGGACATGCATATAATCCCTTTCAGATAGCCCCTCCTGGCCATGCCGTGAGTGAATGATCCTAGTAAATTACGATGGTCAGTGCTTGCTTGCTCCTTAGACAGATATCAACATTTTTCCGGAATGCGTTGATTTCATCCTCTCCATTAACCCTTGCAGATGGGGTTGGAGGGCCGATGAGAAGAGTTGTCATTGCAGATGATGTCCCTAAAAATGGGGAAATGCGTATCGAAAGATTATTCCATTGTACGGTTATCCACGATAGGCAATTTTTGTCTCAACAGATGCATGATGGCAGCTGACAGATTGCCCCTATGAATTGGTGTCGACTGTGACATTAATATTTACCAAGTGAGAAATTGCCCCATTTTCATTTATAATGAGATTATAACATAGCGACTGATGATACCAGGATCCAGAAATGTAAATGCTTTCAGTGCATTAAAAAAAAGAAAACATATGGAGGCTTCTTCTATTTGCATTTAAAACTAAAGAGTAAGTGTCAGGCATTGCTTCGACGGCTGATTGAAACAAACGCTCAAAGTTTGTGGGTAAAAATCTACCAGCTCTTCTCCAGAGCACTCTCCATCTCGGTTGTTTTGTTTCTGTCTTGTCCGCTGATTAAAATTCCTACCTTGTGTGGAAATTAACCCTGTAAAACTTTGCAGCTGAGTCAACAACCCCTTACCTAGCACCCTTGGGATTCAGGTAATGAACTATGTTGCAATCCTGAAACACAAGCCCAGTCTTACCTCCGGGGTTGTGCACGTCGGCCACTCCGTGTGAGCACTGCAGGTGCCCATGTCAATAATAATTAACTGCTGGTTACGAGGAGGAAGTGCAGCCCCAGAGTCATATTGGGCTAAGTCAGTGTAGCACCGTAGACTCTCAGCCCTGGCCGGGGCACGGAGGTGAGACGGGGGCCGGGGGTCCAGGGTTCTCTGCGTGCTTCCGGGACTGGGGGATGTCTCCTTCAGAGAGAGACGTGGGACTCGGATGTCCCTGTCTGCAGGTTGTCCCCCCCGGCGTTTCTGAGCTGTAGGGACCGACCTGTGTTTGCAGGATCTTTAGACTCTACCCGCCAGATCCCATGGCCGCCCGCGGTCACAGTGGTGTGTGGGCATCCTGAGTGTTTCTTGGTGTGGAAATGCACCCCTGCTTTAGAAGCACCGAGTTGGAGGCGTGGAGCTCAGCCTCGCACCTGTCGTCAGCTGTCTTCCAGGGTTCCTGGTCCTTCTGGTCGTGCTGGGGGATGTCCCAGCTTGTCTGACCCGGGTCACCAATGGACACAGGTTTCCTGAGTCACTGCTGGGCGCCTCTGTTGCAAGGGAAGTGTGAAGGCGAAGGCGTTCGGGTGACTTGGCCAGCATGCTCTACAGCATGGACGTGGATGGGCTTTCCCGGCGCCTGGTGTCGTGACAGCTTTCCAAGTGCCCCGCTTCACCTTACAGACGTGCATTCCTTCGTCTGGAACCAACAAGACCAAAGACAAAAGGACAGGAAACAGGTTCTTGGGGAAACTTGTTTCTGGCAGGTCTGCACAAGGGACGTAGAACTGACGTAAAGTAGAACAGCCTTTACTCATCCCACAGAACGTTGCGGACTGTTCATACGTGTGTCTGGAACTGTGGTCAGGCTGCGTGACGTAACAGGTGACACATTCACCGTTCTGCTCCTTCATACGTGTGCGTGGACGAGTTCCGTATTGTGGTCATCCGTTTGCAACATGTGTGTGTGTCACATCATTACGTTACAGACTTAGACATTGTATGTTAAGCATAGCTCAGGAAATCTGGAATATGTTTTTGACCTTCAGGAAAGCTAGAATACACATGTCTGTAGGTGCCAGAGTTTTACTGAGATACAACTGATCTACAGCGTCCTGGGAGTTGAAGCTGTACGATGTGATAATATGATATTTGACATATCAAATATATTTCTGATGTGATATTTGATATGTCAGATATAGATCCTATTTGATATTTGGCATATCAAACATAGATCCAACTTGATATTTGATGTATCAAACATATATCTGGTATTTGATGCATTGTGAAGGAATCACCACAGTAAGTTTTGTTACCATCCATCGCCTCACGTAGTCACAGATTTTTGGTTCCTCCAGTTCAGTAGTATCATACGAGTGCAGTTCTAGACAAAACAGGGGTGTCTGTGGTGAGAGTCAAAGATGGTCCTATGGGCAGCTCAACGTGGAAGCTGTCTGCATACTTTTAATAAATTTATTTTGATTTTTTTTTAATTACCTTCTAAAATCCAAAAAAAAATTTGAATTCTGAGATACACACTTGCCCCACAAGTTGTGTTTCAGGGTGGGAGACGGGCTTGTCAGTGCAAACAGGGAAGGGTCCATGTTGAGGTCGTTGGGACTTTGAACCATCGGATGACGGTTGTCCTGGTGAGATTCCCCGTTTACGTGGCAGACCATGCTTCCCTGTCCCCTCAGAGGTGCCTTCCACGCCTTCAAACCGCATGACGCGCCTAAGCTCTGCGAACTTTGCGGCAAGGGCAGAATCATCACCAACTTACATTTAGCTGCAAAAGTGGGGTAGAATCTCTGTACCTTTTGGTCACTCCCTGTCCCTCATCTGCAGCCCATGAGGAGGCAAAGAGAACCTATTCTAATCCACTGGGGGTCATGATGGCCCAACCTGGGATCCGCTGGCTGGGGATACTAAACCAGATGGCATATTTTGAAAGGCCAAATGTTTCATTCCAGTAAGAACAAATACCAGGGCGTTTGTGGCTCAGTTGGTTAAGTGTCCTAGTCTTAACCCCAGCTCAGCTCGGGATCCCACGGTCATAAAATTGAGCTTCATGTTGGCTCAGCATGGAGGCTGCCTGGGATTCATTCTCTCTCTCTCTCTCTGTCTCTCTCTCCCCCTCCTATGCTCACCCCCCTCCCTCCCTCCCTCCCTCTTCACCTCTCCCCCAGTTGAATTCTCTCTGTGTCTAAAGTAAAAAAGATATGTATGTATTAAAAAAGAAGTATTGGGGAGCCTGGGTGGCTCACTTGGTTGAGCATCTGATTCTTGGTTTGGGCTCAAGTCCTGATCTCACAGTCTGTGGGTTTGAGCCTCATGTAACACTCTGTGGAGTCTGCTTGGGATTCTCTCTCTCTCTCTGTCTGCCCCTACCCTCCTCAAACTAACGTAATACAGCAGGACAGAGCTTTGACATCAGCAGGCTTCTGCACCTCAGCATGACTGATAGTTTGGGCTGATCCTTCTCCGTTGCCCTGGACTGTCGTATGCGTTATCAGATACCCGTAGCATCCCTGGCCTCTACCCGGTGGAAGCCAGGAGCACTGCCCGCCGGCTCTGACGACCAGCGGGTCTGCAGACATGGCCAAGCGTCCCCTGGAAGGGAGAGTCAGCCCTAGCTGAGAAGCGCTGGTCAGGCTCATGCTGTAATGTGCGATGAGCCCTATTGGACGGGTGGGAAAAACAAACCCACGTTCTACAGATGGTGTCAGGCTCTTGAGCTGTCTGCTTCACCGTGTTGTCACATACCACACATAGGACTCGCCCACAGGGGCGTCAGAAGCCGTCTGCTTCCTGGGCAGTCTGGGCTGGATCTAGTAACTCACATGTCATGGGGCCGAGTCAGCAACGTGAAGGGGATTCCAGAAGCCTCTACCTGCAGATTCGTCCAAGTGGCGAATCCATGCATGGAGGGGGTTGTCCTGGTGGGTGTCGGAGCTGGGGGCGTGGTCAGGAGCTTTCTGTTTGACACACCTCCTGCCACGCGGCTCATAAAGAAACTTCAGCTTTCATATCTCTTTTTAATGCTTTGGTTTTTTTTTTTTAATATTTTAGGGTTTTTTTTTAACATTTATTTATTTTTGAGAGACAGACAGAGACAGATCATGAGCAGGGGAGGGGCAGAGAGAGGGAAACTCAGAATCTGAATCAGGCTCCAGGCTCTGAGCTGTCAGCACAGAGCTCGATGGAGACTCGAACTCATCAATAGCGAGATAACTACCTGAACCAAAGTCGGCCGCTTAACTGAGCCACCCAGGCGCCCCTTGGGGTGGCAGTCTTAAAAGTTGGGCCCCTAAATGCGTGGTCCAAACCCTTTGCTCCTTACGGAGAAGGCTGAAGGTGAAGGTCACCCCATGATTATAAGGGCAGGATTGTGGGGGGAATTGTGCGGTTTATGGTATAAGAGTTCTTGGTCTTCCTGCCTATGTAGTTGAAGATATTTTTGTAATTGCCTGATATGTAGGAGTCACCCAGGCGCCCCTGAGTCCTTGCATGTTATGGATAGATTGTGTGCTGTTTATTTATGGACGGACCTGTAGGTCAGTCCCACCTTTCCGCTGTTGTGAATAGTATTGGTCTGCACGGGGGCGCGTGGGTAACCACTTGAGACCGTGCTCCTGACGGGGGCACCTGGGTAACTGTTTGAGACCCTGCATCTAGTTCCTCTGGGCGTATCCTCAGACTTGGCATTGCTGTGTCCTCTGGTGAGTCCGTTCAAGTCTTTGAGCAGCCCCTGGGCCGCTTTGCTCTGTGCGCTTTGAGAGCTGCTGGGTCTCGCGGTCCTCCTCTTCGAGAGTTTTGTGTGAGCGGCCCCGAGAGGCAGAAGTAAACGTGTCCTGTCGGAACTTGTGCTGGAGAGACATGCGTTCAGCTGCGGAAGAGCACTTGGCAAGACCTCGGCATGGATTATTAGCATTGCTAAGACTTGTCTCTGTCTGCCCTGCAGCTTATTAGGAAAGACAGTAGCCAAGGTATACATAAATGGGACAGGATGTCCGGGAGCCGGTGGGTCACCTGATGTGCAGGGTCTCCTGGCTCCAGGGTCATGAGCTGACATGGCAGCCTCAGGTAGGCCCGGGGGCCCCAGTGTGGCACCAGGACCCTTCCTCACGTGGCCCCTTCTGGGCACCCCCTTTGGGTCGCTCTCCTCCCCAGCTTGAAAATGCACAGGGACAGATCCCAGTGCGGCGGCTGGCTGGCCCTCCGGGGTTGGGAGCACTTCCAGGCCTGAGAGCTGGTACGTGGAATCTGCCCCTGACCATGTACTGTGCCACGGAGCCAGGAGCAAACAGGGGCTCCTGGGATGTGTTCCGCACCTGCCCGCTCTGCAGGCTGGGCCACCCGCCTCTCTTTCGACACCTGACCTCTGGCGTTGCTCTTCTGCCACTCCCCCTGCGGTGTCATTGCTGCTTTGGTCCGGGGACAGAAGCACAGGTTCTGAGTCCCTGAGGACGGAGCCAGGGGCCCGTCACCCTACGGCGCTGAAGCTGCAGCTGTGTGCGAGCCATTCTGTGGGGGCCTCCTGGTCTGTTTGAGCTCTCCCTGCTGAGGCCCGTTTCCTCGCCCTCCACACAGCGGCATCCAGCTGACAAATTGGGAGATTAGGGATTTTATTAGACATAATAGCACGGAAGTGGCTGGGTGACTAATTACAGATTAGTGCTCCTGGCCACTGCCCAGCCGTTAACGGGGAAACACAAGACGTCTCTGGTGCAGGGCGCTCCGCGGAGTGTCTGTGGTACCTGTTCTGTCTTGGGTTACGTCCATCACGAGGACCAGTAACGGTGATCTTGGGGGCCTTCTATAAAGACCTATGGAGATTCCCTGCTTTCCCTCTGCCTTCTAACACACCTGCCGCAGGGGTGTTTCCAACGGAAGTTGTCTTCCTGTGATTTTAAGCCATGCGTCTTACATTTGCATCTTTTAGACTGAATGAACCTTGGCACAAAATTACACTTGGAGTGTAATTATTTCGTCCTGGCTCAAATGGTGACCGAAGTTGGGGAGGCAAACGTTGTTTTGGCCCGTGATAGTTAAATATTAGGGATGTCTGGAATCATTGCTGTGGTCTTTTTCTATTTTTCTACCATCCTAACAGTTTTTCAGTGATCTCCTTCGAATCCTGCCAACGGTTAGATTATTCACAGAAGTGCTTGTGTTTTCCTAAAACTTTTAGGGCTTCCTTCCTTTAACCAAATCTGTAGCCTCCGCATATGGGGGTGCTGTGCTGAGTTTTCCCTAACAAAATTGATTCTGTTCTCACAGTGCATGCAGGAAACACTTCTAGTTTTCCAGCAAGGAGACACACTGGTACTAATTCCCGCCATGTTACAAGGGCAGAGACTCTTGGATGGAATTTTGCTCAATGCACTTAAAGTGCAAAGCTGGTAGGTCATTGCTGTGTTTCTAAGATATTTAGGAGTAGGGCTGTCTGTCCATGGTGCATATACAGTCTACACACCCAGTAGCCAAGGTGTAAATTCCATGGTTTGTGGGTTCAGGCCTTGCGTCGGACTCTGTGCTGACAGCTCAGAACCTGGAGCCTCTTTTGGATTCTGTCCATTGTCCATATACAATATAGTAATAATTGAATTTAAGTACATTTGAGTAGAAAGAATGAGCATCCTGGCCGCATTCCAATAATAAAAGAATACACTTTGATTTAAGAATTTTCTACCATCTGCAGGGCACCTGGATGGCTCAGTTGGTTAAGCACCCGACTCTTGATTTCAGCTCCGGTCATGATCTCACAGTTTGTAGGTTCAAGCCCAAAGTCTGCACAGAACCAGCGTCAGATTCTCTGTCTCACTATCTGACCCTCTCCCACTTGCATTTCCATTCTCAAAAATAGACATTTAAAAAAATCATAAACTAACCTTGGGGGTGCCTGGTTGACTCAGTTAAGCATCCAACTCCAGCTCAGGTCATGATCTCATGGTTCGTGGGTTCGAGCCCCGTGTCAGGAGCTGTACTGGCAGCTCGGAGCCTGGAGCTGCTTCCAATTCTGTGTCTCCCTCTTCCTCTGCCACTCCTCCGCTCACACTCCATCGTCTCTCTCTTAAAAATAAAAAGACATTAATTTTTTTAAACTAAAGGTGTTTAATGTTCTAAATGAATTTTTCAAATCCCGTTCTTATTTTTCTTAAACTAGTTGGTGAAATACGTGTTTACGGTGTGAAGGCACATTTTCCATGCCATTTAATTCACCCACTTCCACGATTCCGTGGTTTTTATCAGGTGGACCTCCCTACATCAGTTTCAGAGCATGCTCATCACCCCAGTGAGACCCTTCACGCCCAATTCCTAATCCCCATTACTATCCCTGCCTGAGCAGGTTTTTAAGAAGTCACATTTTCTGTTTTACCCCATTTCTCTGAACCCAGGGCGCATGAAGGTTGCCCTCTGGGATGTTGACACTCATGCAGTTACATCATTCTGCTGCATGACCCTGTAATCCTTGTCCTAGGAAGACCCAGATCTAAGTCACTGAGGAACCGGAGCCTGTGCGTGGTGTGTATGGTTGTATCTCCGTGACCCTGCTTGGATCGCTTGCCTCTGTCTTCCTTGGCATGAAGTCACACAATCCGTCTTCTGCCCTTGCTCCCATTTTCTCCTCCGCCTCCGATCTGCTTATTTCCTGTGGAAATGCCTGTGGCCCTCCTTCCTAGGCTCGGGCCCTTAGGACTCATTTCCCCTTTAGCAAGTCAGCTCACCTGTCAATGAGACTGCCGTAACTCGTCTGTCTCCGACCGCTATCATTTGAGCAAATGGATCATTATTTCAAGAGACGCAGCTAATAAGAGGGGCAGGGAAAATGCAGTGCATGTAGGCGAATCAGACCATTGTGCACTAAACCCAGAATGTGAAATCTTTGGATACGGGAGCCTGCTGGGAAGATGACTTGGAGAGGGTTTTCAAGAGCAACAATCCAAAGTGATACAATTTGGGAATAGACAACAGACCACCAGGCCTGATGAGGACAATGGCTAATGAGTTCTTAGCTACAGATAAGATTGGCAGACGCGCCTGATCTACGGGTGATCTGGGGCTTTAGCTCTTGGATATCCGTTGGGAGTCTTATCCAGCTAAAAGCTTAATATCTGGTAAACTCTTTTCTTTCTGGAAACCTCATCCTGCAGATAACATATTGCTCTGAAATTGACTGTGATAAACAAGGAAGAATCGGTTGCTGATGTATAAGTGATTGTCTCCTCGGGTAGACCAGCCCGTCATCTTTTAAAGTCTGTGATAGTAAATGACCAACGTAGTCCTCCGTGGTCCCTGAGGTTTACAGGCGTTTAGATACTAATAGAGATGCTCTCTCCTGGCCAGGGACTCTGAACATGGAAGGGGTTCCGCGTTAGGATGTACTCAAACAGAAAAGTCTGCGACTGCACTCACAAAACCATCAGGGACCCAGAGGACAAAGGAAAGCATAAGAAATTGAGGAAAGCCATTCCTGGTGACAGACCCAGGCTCTGAAAGGGCATATTCACGAGGTTGGCAAAGAGCGACAGAATCGTTGGTAAACCGATGGCTCACCTTTCTCCCTAGAAGGTCAGGTGGACCCCAGATCCCAAACAAACTGATCAAAACAGTCCCTTGGTGTCTGGTTCCCAGGTCTCCCTTGAGTCAGGTTCTGTGCCCGTGGACGGAAACGTACCCCCACTGCGTCGGACTGTCGGCATGGCATGGAAATTCACCATATTTAGATTGCAAATCCTAAAATCAGGCTGTTGGCAGAGCTCCGTGTCTACAGAAGAAGCTGCTTCCTTGCGTTTTCCAGAGGCGGCCTGCATTCGGAGCCTCATGTCCCTTCCTCATTTCTTCCATGCCATTCCTTCTTCCTGGCCTCTCCTTCTCTGACTCTACCTGACTGCCTCCCTCTTATAAAGACCCCTGTGACCAGATCACTAAACTCTACCCGTGAAACTAATGTGTCAGTGGAGGTAACGAACTAGAATTTCAATAAACATTTGAAGCATTAAAAACAGGGAAAGGCCCTTCTGATGACATTGGACTTGGACCATCCAGGGTCATCTCCCCATCTCAAAGTCCTTAACATCATCATGCTTGCAGAGTCCCTTTCGCCATGTAAGGTGACATAGTCACAGGTTTCTGGGGATAAGGACGCGGCCATCGTAGGGTTCCACTGAGAATAGACTTTGATCACAGGTTTCTGTGGGCCTGTCACTTCGCTGTTAATGTGTTGGGGACTTCACTGATAACTGCCATTGCTTGCTTAAGGAAGATTATTATATGAAGAACTAAAAAGCAGTGTGAACATGAACTTTTCCTGCACTGATTTCATACAATAGAGACATTGTTCTCGGGTCCGTGTTCTTGAGCTGGCTCAGGGACACGTGTGGATGCACAGAGAGAGCGTGACTGCAGAGGAGACAGACTCGTTCCATCGATGCATAGCCTGCAGAATGTTCATCAGGACGGTCGGAAAGACTGGGCTTAGCAACAGCATAAAAAGTTTTGTGCTTTCTCTCTCTCTCTCTCTCTCTCTCTCTCCCCCCCTCTCCCCCTCTCCCCCTCTCCCCCCTTCTCCCTCTCTCCCTCCCTCCTTTATTCCTCCCTCAGTTCTTTCATTCATTCTTTCTCTCTCTCTTTCCTTTTTCCTCCCTCCCTTCCTTCCTTCTTATTTCCTTCTTTCCTTCTCTACCAGAGCAACTAACTGTTCCATGATCTTTCTTTTTGGTGTTGATTCAATGGCTCTTCACGCAGCCTCCTCCGGGCGAGGGGGAGCTGTGCAGTGAAGGGCGTTTTGGCTCCTCCACCCCTGGTAATCCTCATTCTCCGTCACATGTGGCTGCGGCCCCTGAGTCTGTTGGTTCCCCCCCGGCCACTGCCTCCGGTATTATTCTCTTGCATCACGACTTTGTCCTTTCTTTACTTTGCCGACGAACTTCTCAGGGGTTAGCTCTTTCTGGCAACCGACTTCTGGTTTCTTCCTTATTCCCTGGCTCTCCATGGATGGCATAGGCGTTCTAGCCGGAGTCTCTGATTTCTAAACCCCACGGGGAATGAAGCGGCAAAAGTCAGTGTTCCTGCTTATTAAAGTCATGTCTGGACAAGCATGAGGCACAAGACCTGAGTCACCCTTTGCTGTCATGACTGACCGAGGCTCAGCGGGTCCCTGGGATGAGGCGCGTGGTATCGGGGGACAGCGAGGACCTGGTCGTGGCGCCCTTCAGCTGCTTTGTAGGTGACACTGGGCAGGACACACACCCTTCAAGATTCCATTGACGCCCTTGGATTTTAACTCCCAGTGTAACTGCAGCGCTACACCGTCCACTCCTGGAGGTTGAGCCACATCACCCGTGTTCTCCGAAGCTGCTAGCTTAAAATCGGAGCTGCAGTGTCCTGAGCTCACATCTGACGGCAAACCCAGGTGTTAATGTAATGAATGACACTGCACTTTTGGGGGTGGGGCTGGGAATCAAGGACGAGGTAATTTATAAAAGCGTTCACAGGAGAGAGCTGGCGTGCCCCATAAATTGCCTCAGCTGCCCGAGATCGACAATTTTACAGTGAAAGCAAGTAATTATGAATCTGCCTCTAAATCACATTTTAAAACCCACACTCAAAAGTTGACAAACTGTCCTCATAAGTCAGACACCGCTTGCCAGCCTGTTACCAGCCAGCAAAGTCCAGAACTGGTGTTTTTCATGGACGGCACGTCTGTCAATGCCCTGATTCACCTGTGCCTGTAGAGAAGCGGATGTTTCACGTCCAGCAGCGAAGCCCTTCCTGTTTGAGTCAGGCCAAGTGTGTCCCCGAACCAAAGAATGAGAGACTCTGTTCTGTGGTAAAAGGCACAAAAGTTGCTATTTGTGTGTTCAGAACCCTATGCATATTAATTCAATTTATTATCACATTTAGCATAAAATGTTAGGCTCCTAGAGATGGCTCTGCCAGATGTTGGATCCTCAGGGTGAAATGGAGACCCATTTATTAACCCTGTGCTCATGAGAACACCAGGTAACAGGGTGAGGTCAGGCCGAGAAAGAGCAAGGATGAAAGGTAACAGGACGTGGATTAGGATGGCAACTGTGCAGGAGACGTGGACATGAACAGCCCAATGGTGTGCTCTGAGCAAGGACAGGAATCCGCAGAGGTCCGCTGGTGTGCTCGGACGCAGTTCTCCAACCAGTGGCCCATCGGCCGCTGCCACACACCTGCCTGTCCCCAGTACACACCCAGCAGACCCCGAGCTCACGCAGACATCATGGTGTTTCAGGCTGATTGAGCTGCCCTTGGTCTTCAAAGCCAGCAGCAATCTCGGGAACCTTGCGGTCAGGGCTGAGATAAGGCGTGTCCTGAGTTGATGCTGGAGGGATGGCCTCTTAGGAAACAATTATAATTTGTTTTGTTGTTCCTTGAGTCTGTTTTTTAAGGATCTACTCCACTGTTAGGTACAAAGATTCCCCACTTATATCTCATTTGAAAGAATGAACGTTAGTATATTCTTCAAAGTAATTGAAAGGCATACGTACCGTCAGTAAGGATAGATCGTAGATTCAGTAACTGTCAACCTTCTACCACAGGGGCTTTGTCCAGGCGGAAAGTTCACGACTGTGTTGGCCTTGCCTTTTGAGAGGCAGATGCCCAGATCTCACGTGAGACGCCCTCTCACAGGGGGGACCAGCTTTCGGACCGGTGTGTCTGACTGGACTCAAATGGATTCCAGCGTTAGCTCTGACCCTTGGCCTCTCTGGTCCTGTTCCCTGTAACCAAGGGGGGCGTGTCTTCTGAGAAATACAAGCAGTTGCTGGTTGGGTGTGGGATAATAAAGTGGTTTGAACAGCAGTGAATGAGTGGATGGCCTGAGCTTGGGGTGGCCGGCTGGATGCTGCTTCCAGAAACAGTAGGAATGAGCCCGTCGGCGACAGCCTGCGGACCCGAGAAAAGAAGCCCTCGCTTGCGTTGCCTTTCCCTGCCTCCCTGGGCTCTACGACGGACAACTAGGGACACCCATCCATTCCTTTTCCTTTTTCTTCTTCTTTTTTAAATTCCAGTATAGTTAACCAGTGTCGATTTGTTCAACTTGTACAACATAGTGACTCAGTGGTTCCGTACGTCACCTGGGGCTCATCACCATCCTTAATCCCCATCACCTGTTTCACCCATCCCCCACCCACCGCCCCCCTCATAACCATCAGCATGTCCTCTGTGGTTAACAGTCTGTTCCTCTGTTTGTTTCTGTCTGTTTTTCTTCATTTGTTTTATTTCTTAAATTTTACATAAGAGTGAAATCATATAGTTTTGTCTTTCTCTGACCGACCGATTTCATTTAGCCTTATTGACTCTCTAGCTCCATCCATGTCATTGCAAATGGCAAAATTTCATTCTTTTTGACGGCTGAGTAATAGCCCACTGTCTAGAGATTGCCCAACTTCTTTACTCATCCATCTGTTGAGAGGCCCTTGCGTTGCTTCTGCATCTTGAGTCTTGTAAATAATGCTGGAGTAAACATGGGGGGGGCGTATGTCTTTCCAAATCAGTGTTTTTGTATTCTTTGGGTAAATACCCACTAGTGGAATTACTGGATCATGTGGTAATTCTATTTTGGATTTTTTGAGGAACCTCCATACTGTTTTCCCCAGTGACGGTACCAAGTTTCCTTCCTACAAACGCTGTAGGTGGGTTCCTTTTCCTCCACATTCTCATCAACACTTGTTGGTTTTGTGTTGATTTTAGCCATCTGACCGGTAGGAGCTGGTGTCTCACTGAGCATTGGATTGGCATTTCCCTGAGGATGAGTGAGGTGGAGCATCTTTTCATGGGTCAGTTGGCCATCTCTTCTGAGAAATGTCTGTTCCTGTCTTCTGCCCATGTTTTTAAAAGTTGGATTGTTTATTTGTGCGTTGAGTTGCATAAGTTCTTTATATTTGTTGGATCGTAAATGTTGATTGGATATCTCATTTGTAAATATCTTCTCTTCTTCAGGAGTTTGTCTTTTAGTTTTGTTGATTTGTCTTCTTTACTATTCAGAGGCTTTTTTGATGTAGTCCCAATAGTTTATTTTTGCTTTTGTTTTTCTTGCCTCAGGAGACATAGCTAGAAAAATGTTGCTCTGGCCGATGTCAGACAAATTACGGTCAGTGCTATCTTCTAGTTTCATTATGGTTTTCGGTCCCACATTGAGATCCTTAATCTATTTTGCATTTATTTTTCTGTATGGTTGAAGAATGTGGTCCAGTTTTGAGGTCACTGGGTGCCTCAGTGGGTTAAGCATCTGACTTCGGCTCAGGTCATGATCTTGCAGTTTGTGAGTTCAAGCCCCACGTCGGGCTCTGTGCTGACAGCTCAGAGCCTGGAGTCTGCTTCAGATTTTGTATCTCCCTCTGTCTGCCCATCCCCTACTCGCACTCTGTCTCTGTCTAAAAAATAAACATAAAAAAATGAAAAAGAAGAGAATGTGGTCCAGTTTCATTCTTTGCGTGTAGCTGTCCATTTTCCCAGCATTACTGATGAGCCTGTCCTTTTCCCGTTACATATTCTTGCGTCCTTTGTGGAAAATTAACTGACCGTATAATCATGGACTTATTTCTGGGCTCTCTGTTCTGTAGATTCAGGTGTCTGTTTTTGTGCCAGCACTGTACTGTTTTGATGACTAGAGCTGTGTAGTATATCTTGAAATCTAGGATTGTGGTGCCTCCAGTTTTGTTTTTCTTTGCCAAGATTGCTACAGGTATTCGTGGTCTTCTGTGGCTTCATACAAATTTTAGAAATACTTGTTATAGTTTTGTGGAAAATGCTGTTGGGATTTTCATAGGGATTGTATTAAATCTATAGGTTGCTTTGGGTAGGATAGACATTTTAACCGTATTTGTTCTTCTAATCCATGAGTGGGGAATATCTTTCCATTTGTTTCATCTTCAGTTTCTTTTGTTAATATTTTATAGTTTCTGGAGCACAAGTCTTTCACCTCCTTGGTTAAGTTAATTCCTAGGTGTTTTATTATTTTTGGTGCATTTGTAAATGGGATTGTTTTCTTAATCACCTTGGCTGTTGGTTTTTCTCATCAGTGACCACTCTATCTTGCCTTGAGCTGAAAAAACGACACACCCGGGAACCGTGAAGCTGGGCTCGAAGTCCTCTCTCCCATCGTTTTTGAGGGTTTGCCTAGGATGGCACCTTGGTGGGAAGGTGGGACATTGTATCACACCGTGCACGTATTCAGGACTGATGCTCTTATCACCTCTTGTCTCATGTTGAGTCCCAGGAAATGGGCTCTGGGACAAGGAGGGCTTTCGGGTGGGGGGTTCTTAGGATCCACACTTGGGACGGGATGAGGATGAGGCAGACGGTTGTCATACCCTCGACGAGACTTCAGCCTGTTTTGGAGGGACCTCTGGGGCTGGTGTGACCCTCAGATTTGTCTCACTTTGAATCAGGGAGGGCACACATTTGGGACCCAACCATGCCAATCTGGAGAGAGGGGGAGATGGCATTGTCTTGGGAAAGGCAGGTCTCTCTGGCTGAGAGCAGTTCCCAGGGACACACTCAGCTGAGCACCATCAGCTGGGGGGAAAGGTGACCTCTGTCCTCACTGGACGCCAGAGCCCAGCTATGGCGTCCACCCAGGCTCTCGTCTTTGCGAATTCCTTAACACCACATCCTGCTCCTATATGTTCAGAGGATGGTTTTCACCAGGGCTTTCCAAAGCTTCTTCAAGTCCTTCAGTCACCTTTCTCAATACTGACCCTTGGCTTTCAGTGCGTACTTCTGCATGGACTTTTCCGCTAACCTACACAAGCGGGTAGGGTGGTCAGTTCATCCGCCTTTGCCCTGGGCTGTCTCAGTTGGAACACTGGAATTCCTCAGTCCTGGACAGACGGGGGGAGGGTTGGGCAGCCTCTGGCAAAGCAGTCGGCCCGATTTCAACACCTGCCTTTCCGTTTCTTTACCGTCCTCCCATCCCATCTCCTTCCAAGGCACAGCACCGCCAGACTTCTTTAATCACCCCCCTTCTTGGCTACCGCTAGTGACAAACGCTTTTCCTCCTTCCGCTCACTACTCACAGGTGTCTTGAGCTCTTGTCGATGTTTTCCCAGTGCAGTAACGCCCGATGTCACCACAGAGCAGCGTGGGACTAGCCAGTAGCAGAGGCTGGCAGGTTAACATCCAACCTGATGCCTCCAGTCAGGTCAGGCTGGCTCTGCTGCCACATAGAATAAGAAGTTTGCACAAAGTTTGTGGTTTCCCGGGCTTTTCGCATCTCAGAATCAAGGGCGAGGATGGTGAGTGCTGACTCCATCCTCAGGTCCCTGTGTGGTTCGCCGTCTTGTCCAGCTGAATGGGGGGAGCAGGAGAGTGATGCACAGATCACCAAGGACATGACGGTTATGGTGGTCGTAGATAAAGGGAGAAGGGAAGGGGTAACGAAGCATGCTTATGATTTGTGAAGTCACCATCTCATCAGGGTACAGCCTCCTGATAATACAGCAGATGTAACCTCTTGGTCTTCAGTCTTCTTGTTCTGTGACCGTAACTCGGATTATGACGTGTGTATGAAGAGACTTAATGTTCACAGAACTATCATAGAAGTAGCGGAACCATCACTGGCACGCATGTTGTTGCTGTGTGCAATTGTTGGAACGATTTTGATGTGCCCCCTACCTGCCTTGTTTTCCTGTCTCTGTGATCACACCCACTCCAGTGATGATTGGAGCAGCCCTGATGCACAGTTTCTAAACCTTCACACTGCCGACACTTGGAACCACCTCCTTCTTTGCGGTGGAGGCTGGGAGGACCATTCTCTGTGGTGGAGGCTGGGAGGACCATTCTCTGTGGTGGAGGCTGTGTTGCGCAGCCTAAGGTATTTAACAGCATCTCTGGAGTCTCCCCGCTCAATGCTAGCAGGCCCCACCCAGTCACGAGAACCAGAAATGTCTCCAGACATTACCTAGTGACCCCTGTGGGGCAGAATCACCCCTGGCCAAGAGCAACTCCACTACTGTTGTGAGAAGTGTCCTCTGAGCATGGGCGTTTAGATTTTCCTGTGCTCTTTTCCTTCTGCGGGTGGGGTTTCCAATGGCAATACCACGGTGGTGGGCATTGTGACTTAATCTCCTTTGACGTGTTCCTTCTTCTTCATTAGTCACCAGGGATAGGGAGCACAAAGTATTAAATACGGGTCAAAGGGTTTCCATGCTGATACCTCAAAACCTATTTTCTGTAAATAAAAGGGGAGGGCAAGAGAAAGGAAAACGATGACTTGCGTCTTTCCTGTTTCACAAGGGGTGGGGAGGGGTCATCCGGTTGTTCAAATCCACATCCATATGATCTTTGTCTTGCCAAATAATGTCACGACGAGTGGGCGGGAGATGAGCCTGCCCGGTGGTCCTGTCATCCCCGCGGTGGGAGGTCAAGGGTCCATGTTGGCGGCACGGCATCCCATTTCAACAAGAATCCAACATGAAATGCCATGCCGGAAGATTGATTACAGTTTCAAATGCCATGTCCGGGGGAAGAAAAACAACATTTCTAGGACACTGATTGAACCTCAGAAATGTTGTTGGAAGCTGAACTTGTGTAAAGCAAGATCCATATGTGTGAAAATCTATAGAATGGTGATGGTCTCTTGCGAATACGACTTACCAAGTGGGATTATACTTCATATTTTGCAGCATAAACAGTGGATTTAGGCATTAATTATTTTAAGGCGTAGGGTAGCTTTTGTCTAAATGTCATCCACTGAAAAAAACAAATGCATTCTTCTGTCGATTCAAAGCCATCTTCATTGGGTGCAGGACTCTATAGCAGAGGTTGAAAACTTTTCCGGTGAAGGGCCCGATCGCAAACATTTTCGGGACTGCAGGCCAGACACGGTCTTGTGCGGCTCCTCCCCCCTGATGCTGTAGCGCGGAAGCAGCCACAGACGATAAAAAGCAATGTGGCTGTGCTCTAGTGTGCTTGCTTTGTGGGCTCTGAGATATAAATTTCATATACTCTTCCCATCGTGCAAAACCTTCTCTTCTCAGCCATTTAAAAACGCAAATAACATTCTTCCTTCGCGATGAAAACAGATGGGGGACAGTCTCACGAGCCAGAGTATGCGATCCGAGCGCTATTCAGAAAATGTGTACTGACATCTTACTATGTCACACATAGAGCCTCTGCCGTGTTGATCTTTAGAGGCTGTGGGAAGGACAGGGACCCAATGAAAATGAACCACATTCATAGGTTGTTGGAAATAGTGATAGATGCTCTTAAGGGGAAGCAAGATCCCACGATAGTTAACCATGGAG
The DNA here is from genome assembly GCA_004023845.1 of Helogale parvula. Taxonomy (NCBI): domain Eukaryota; kingdom Metazoa; phylum Chordata; class Mammalia; order Carnivora; family Herpestidae; genus Helogale; species Helogale parvula. Next base: position 55,364 of record PJEM01004237.1, read on the forward strand.
AGATATATATTGGTAACTGGGGTGGGGTGGGTTCTCTGAGGCGGCGGCAGTCAGCCGTGACCCGTAGCTAACCAGGGTTCAGGCAGAGAGCGGAAAGAAGAAACTTGCAGGACGGGAGGCCGTCCAGGCGAGGGAGAGCGTCTTCCCCGGAAGGTTTCCAGCAGGTGCTCCTCCAGTGTCTGATTCTTCCTCCTCTGCCCGAATTCACAGGATGAGCCCGGTGGTGCCCGTTCATCTCTGCTGAGGGCTGCTCACGTCTGTGAGCCCACACACGGGGGTGTCAGGGTCCTAGGATCCTTGAGGACAGCGACCCAGGACGGCCTTCCGCTGTTACAGGGTGAGTATGAGAAGGGCCCGCGTACGACCCTTCCCTGTGACTGTTTCGTCGCCTGTTCCCCAAGTGGTGTCTCGCCCTGAGCCTTGTAACTCATGCGTGAGGACTTTGTGACTCTAAAACAGTGACATGGAGGGTCCACATGAATGTGGAGCCTGCCTGGCCCTCGTGTTTACAAGGGGCTTTCTCACGAAAGGTCACATTGGCCGAAGGGTAACATCCGGGGGGGTGCCCGTGCTTTCTTAGAGAAAGGCTGTTGCGCCGCAGAGGGCCGTGTGCACTGACAGCAGAAGTCCCCCTGGAGGAGGGGTGTGGGGTGGGGGGAGGAGAAGAGCCCCTCCCCGAGGCTGTATGTGATGACACTCTGCCATTATGATGTCAAGGTGGGCAGCTAGGCAATCAGAACACAGCCCTCCTGTCCCCTGGGCAGCAGGCTCGGAGGAGTGTGTGCTTTCTGAGAGGACGTGGGTTCACACTGATATGGGAAGGCTCCCAACGGTGGAACTCTGTCCGAGGGGGAGAGATACCTGGGAATTGGATTCCCGCTCTCCACCCACTGGCCTCACGTTCTCGGGAAGGTAAGGTCTCTGTGTCCAGCTTTCATCTTCTACAGTGAGGGTGCCAAGGACAGGTTCGCAGGCTGACTGGGGCGGGGCACAGGTGTTGTGAATACCAGGATGATGCAGCCAGCCGAGGCGGGAGGGGTTGCAGACTGGGAGTCCGGGGTCCTCTCTTGTCAGGGAAGACGGGGGGTGCAGAATGGAATACGAGAGAGGCTGAAGTCCGGGAGGAGACAAGAGCCCCAAACTGGGGTTTTGTCGCCGATTGATTGAGCTTGCGAGATGCTACGCACGTGGTGAGGGTGAAGAAAACCAGATCTTACTTGGTGAATGTGAAGGAAACAATCAGACAGCGATCATTAACTTTGTGTAAGAAGTGAAGGGTCTGGGGGCAAGTGACGTTTGCGATCCGAGTATACCGGCGCCAGATGGAAAGGAATGTCCTGCAGGGGGTCTGCCGGGTTACTCGTGAGGCCGGTACGGGATCCTGCTAGCTCACCTGGGTGCTTTCGCCCTGCTCTTCACCTGTTCGTGTGAGTGGAACCTACTTCCCCACAAGCAGGCTCTACTTACCGACATCCAGAACTCCAGGTGGGATGGTTGCATTGCTAATGGACACAGGCACTTTCTGTGGGGCCGGTTCTTCCCTCTGGGCAGGAAGCTGGCAAGTCTGGAGGGAGTTTGGGTGCCACCACTTTGGAGGAGCTTTGCTCCTGGGATCTGGTGGGTGGAGGTCATGGGTGCCACGGACAGTCCCGTACTGAGGTGCACAGGACGGCACCTCCGCGGACCCGGACCCAGCCCCGAGCGCACGCACTGCAGAACTGGACAGCCCCTGCTTGCTCTGTGCGGCAGGACACTTGAGCTTAATCTTCCCTTCCTTCCGGAAGATTCCGTGGCTTTGACTTCGAGGGATCTGCAGGAGAGTAAGAATTAAAGAGAACAAAGAGAGAAAGACGTTTTAGGAATTTTTTTCCCCTCTGTTAAATTGAAACCCCACAGCAGAGGATTCTCCAGCCGCGGGAAGCGTCTGTGGAGGCTTAACGCTCTGGCTTATATGCGTCCTTAATGCTTAGGAGCTTAGCAGAGCTATTTTCTATTGTGATTTCTGTAATTTGTTCCTTAAAAGGCTCGTTTGTTCCTTCTCCCTGGTTCACAGACAAACTTTTTGGGGGGTTTAAAGATTAATTTATTTTCTAAACTTATTGTTAATGCAGGAGCTGGCTTGGAGTTCTGACATAGCCTTTAAAGCATTAAGCACCTGCTACGTCGAGTTTTATTTTTATTCCCCTAGAAACCAACTGTGCGTTTTGCAGGGAAATATTTTGAGTACTTTTTTTTTGGTCATTTTAGTCTAGAGGGGACATTGACATTCTTTGGACCCGGCTAGAAGAGCTCAGAAAAAATTGACAGACTCCGTAAGCTAATGTAAAGTATGCAGCTGAAAAGGTTCATGATTAATTCATGATAAACCAATATAGCATTCATTATTCTTCCTTAATGTTCTGATGGAAAGTGGGAGTCTTTCAGTGGGGGCTAAAATATCTGTTTCTAAATACCTAATAACAATATCCATTATGTCCTACCAACAGAAAGCCATCCTCACGGGGTGTTTTAATGCACTTCGCAATTTAAAATTCAGGGTTCGTGAGTGCAGAGTTTTCCCCTCTCCCTAAGTGGATCGGTGATCAGCAAGAAAGTACTTCTATCTGAATTTTTCCCCTCCAAAAGAAAGGCTGCCGGAAAGTAAAATAAAGTTTGCTTATGACACTGAAAAAAATTCCTTTTGATGACATGTCTTTTTATGTGAGAAGACCGGCCAGGAATCCCTTGGTTTATTCTGTTTAAATATGTCCTAGGAGAGTAACTTTTTTTAATCCTCTGATGATAATGAGCACCTTCTTCAAGAGGATTGTAAATTCCCAGGAAGGATGCTCTGTGGTCGTGACCACCCATGACGATAAGCACATTCTGGGGTCAAGATAATCCCGACCCCCCAAAAGCTATGGTGATTGTGTTGTGTGTCTCAGAGACAATGAATGCGGGGACGTGTGTCATCTGGTGCGTTGTGAGAGAACACAGAAGAATCCGGAGGTTGTACCGTTGACCAGGTGACCGTGGATACCGGGACACCTTGGCGTCACGTTCCTCCTGACAGGAGGCAGCGAGAGCACAAAATACCCTGTGTGACGTCCCTGCCCAAAGCTTTCCACTGGATGCCTTCACAAGGAAATGAGCAGACAGATCCAGAATGTAGCACATTGTCACACACAGTCGACCTGGATTCTCCCAAAATGGTGTTCTGGGAAGCACGGAAAGGTCAGGGACGGTTCCAGATTTGAGAAGATGAAAAGGGGCACCTGGGTGGCCCCGGCGGGTGTAGCCTCTTATTCGATTTCGGCTCAGGTCTTGATCTCACGGTGCGGGGGTTCGAGCCCCGTGTTGGGCGCTGCACGGACAGCGCGGAGCCTGCTTGGGATTCTCTCTCTGCCTTGCCTCCGCTCACGCACAGAAGCACATGCCCTGGCTCTCTAAATAAATACATAAACTTGAGAAAGTAAAAATAATAAAAACAGGAAGAGCCCCAGTGACAATACCTGAATGTGGATGGGGAAAAAGATGCAGATGGTGCAGTTGTTTGGGAGCTGTGTGGGCGGCAAGGTGATCAGACTGCGTGTCCGTCTGCACCAACTTGTTACTTGGGAGGTGCTAGGGAGGCGCTGTGCTAGGGAGGTGCTGTGCTAGGGAGGCGCTGTCCTTCCGCAGGGACACCCACGCGGAACTTTTTAGAGGGTCAGGTGTTATCATCTGTGCAGCTTACAGTGAAACATCACGAGGCCAATCCAAGTACATTTCTTGTCCTTTCTTCATCTTCTGGTGTAGAACAAAAACATGTGCATGTGTGGACACATGTGTACAGATGCCTGAGTATATGTAGAGGCAGGAAGGAAGCACCTGTGCCCAAAATACAGACAGTAAACCCAAGTGAGGTAGGATGCATGCAGTCATGTGTATTCTTTTCAAGTGCTCTGGGAGTTTGGAGGTTTTCAAAACTAACGTTGGGGAAACAGGCTATGAAGTTATATTTTCCGTCTCCTGTTTGAGGAGATGTTTTGGTTCCACTGATTTGTGTTTAAAAATTTGTACGGTACCAGTTTTTTAAAGTTTTTTTTTAAAATTTGAGAGAGAGGAAATGTGAGAGTGGAAGAGACAGAGGGAGAGAGAGAATCCCAAACAGCTCTGAGCTGTAAGCGTGGAGCCCGACATGGGGCTCGAACCCATGAACTGTGAGATCATGACCTGAGCTAAAGTCGGACGCTTCATCGACGGAGCCACCCAGGCGCCCCGGTGTTCTTTTCCTTTAAAGCTCGTATTAAGCTCTCCACTTTCAGGGTGACTTCCATAGAGAGCTGACGCTGATACAGTTTCAAGTATGAAATATTCTATGATTTGAAGTCAGGTAGTAATCAATACCACAACTTCACATTCTTTGTCTTCTTTCTGTGTAAAATATCGGAAGACAATAATGAAGTGCCTGTAATTAGGTTTTATAACAGAGAGGCACAGCCTGCTGATTGTAAAGCAATAATCGGTTGATGATGAGTGGTCCGGGTAAGACTATTTCTACCTATCCGGCTACGCCTCTCATGTTTTTATCAAATCTGCCCTGCACTGCTGTATGACTTTATACGCGTATATTTAGTAAAGTCAGCTGTGAGTGGAGCCTGGGCGGTGCGGCTGGTTGAATGCATTCTGTTGGGCTCAGGTCCCCAACTCAAGGTTCCTGAGTTGGAGCCCCACATCGGGCTCACTGCTGTCAGCACAGAGCCTCCTTGGCCGGGGTCCTCTGTCCCCTCTGTCTGCCCCTTGTCTGCTTGGGCTCTCTCTCAAAGATGAGTAAACATTAATAAAGTAAAATAAAATAAACTCTATGACAACAGAATGGAAATTTGCCCTCAAATACCGTGGTTTCCTAATATTCCTTTGTCATAACGTAGCACTTGCGTCCTTTGAATTCTTACCTTTTGACAGCCAGATGTCGGTCTGTGGGAGTCCTTAGATTTTTGCAGCGTGTTTCCAGAGCCCGAGGAGGTTTGCTGAGTGTGTCTAATTATGTAACGTTTCGTACGGGATGAAGGGGGAGCCGTTGGCTTTGCATGTCCATCACGTTTATTTATTTTAAGATCTAATATTCAGGGTGGGGTTTGGTCGGGTGCGTGGCTGATGTGTACTCACAAGAGTGGGTCAGATGTCATCTCCTTGATTAGTGACTTATGTTCTTTGCTTTGCAAGACAGACATCCAACTAGTTATTCCGACAATGGGAAACACCACGTGCAGAATAAATTTGCCTCTAAAGGACATTTCGCTTTACTGGAAATGGAAAATTTCCTCGTAAGGTCCTTAGCTCGTGACCTTCCTACCCAAGTGTAAAGATAAGTGTGTTATGCGTCTTTAATAATGCTGAACATCATCCTGAGACCTAAAGGCAATTTGATTTCCTGTTCAGATGTTGGTCACATTTCAAGTGTCAGAGAACTTTGTGAACTTCAATTTTCTTTCTCTCTCTTTTTTTTTTTTGATAATAATCATCTTTATTTAAAGTATTATTCTAAGTCATCTTCCTTCGGCGGATCCAAAACTGTGGATTAGCCTCCAAGGTCTTGATTTCTTGTTAATAATTCGAAAATATTATTTTAGTAACTTTTTTGCCCTCAGTGTTCCCTCATAACATTGGGAAGCACCCAAAACCTGTGAGCTCTTCCCTGGAGACCGTCTTTTGTCAGACTTGCAGGTCATGTCCAAGTTGTGTGTCTTGAATCACCTTAAGGCGGCAGTGATGTAGGAAGGAAATGCTTCACCTCGCCCTGCCTTACTGACGGGATGCGCAGTCTCACACTCTGATTTCGGGAGGCACGAGGGCGAAGTCACACCCCGAAAGCAATGAAGGGACTCCCCTTCTTCTCCTCCTTTCTCAGCTACTTTGCTCCTGGTGCCCGCAGCTCCCCGGGCCACACCCCGTGCCCTTCCCCGCGCGTGCCCCGGTGCACTCTGTTTTGCCACCACAGGGTCCACAAAGCCATAGATAAAAGTGTTTACTGTTTAGACACATGTGCATACACACACACACACACACACACGAATATGATGTAGGTGTAGGTACACCCCCATTTCTACTGCTGTTCCTTTGTGGTTTCCATGGAAAATGATGGGAAAGGTGGAAAAAAGATGGGGAGAGGGAGGCAGGGGAGTAAATTTGGTCTTGTTTCCATCACTTTCCATGTTGGACCCAACAGACATCCAAAGAGAGCGAAAATGGTGCTCTGGTGAGCGCATTTCCCTGGTCCCGCATCTGGTGGCCTGAGCTTCCGTGAGTCCACACCAGGAGCAGACGCTCTGGAACAGTCTGCAGCCCATTCCACGCAGGCGCCTGCAGCTCAGCAGCTCTGAGCCTCCCGCCATCTCTCCGTTTCCCCTCGGCCCCCGCGGGACCCCAGTGCGCTTCCCCGTGCCTGCTCCGTGGTGGGTCTCATTCCGCCTGCGTTCTGCTTTGCCACCACAGGGTCCACAAAGCCATAGATAAAAGCATGTACTCTTTACATGCATGCGCACACACACACGCATGAATATTTTGCCGGGATACATACACCCGTTTCTGTTGTCGCTCCTTTGCGGTCTCCATTCTCAGAATGTTCCGGAAGGAATGCATTTGTGGTGAAATGCTTTGAGTCAACAACACAGATACTCCTAAGTTAAGACCTTTCTCAAGATGAAAACCCAAACTTACCTTGTCTTCTACTTAGCCTCTCTCTCTGTCTCGCACACACACACGGACATTTTCAGGCAGAGTCAAGGTTCGCTGAGTCATCACTGATGAGTGCAGACCGAACGCGTCACCCTCTTCATCACCGCCCCCAAGTGGCTGTCACTGCACATCCTGTGTCTATTCTGGCCGTGCTGCGGGTAGTGAGCTCCCCGTGGCTTGCTGGTCCTCTGTGGTTTGGGGGGTGGTGTTGGTCAGGGAGCTGCCCTGGAGGTGTGGTTCATTTACCCTGGGATGCTGATGGATGCGCTTTCCATCCCGCTGTATGGGCTCCAGGACCCTGGAAACACCCATTAGATGAGTTCTGGGCAAGAGTTGGGAGCCTGCACGTGCGGCCTCCAGGCTCTGGGATTGTGATGCTCCTGGTGAGGGCGGCCCGTGGCTCACGGCCCAGGCTTCAAGTGTTCCACACCCATGGGGTCTTCTGGCTGAAACACTCACTGTGCCTTCTCTCTCTCCCTGTCTCTGACTCTGTCTCTGTCTCTGACTCTGTCTCTCATCATTAGACACTCCTGTGGTGGTTTTCTTTGTTTCCAACTACACATTCCCAGAAAGCTGTGACAGAGAGAGGTGACGGCTGCCAGGCTATGCCAGATACAAGCATGTGTGACCTGTGGTTTTAGACTCAGCATCTTGAGACGCCGCGCCATTATAACCAGAACTTTCCTCCACCACCGAAAGACTCCAGAGACACAAAGTCTGTGTTAATTCAATTCTCCACGGTGAGTGTTCATTAAGCATTTACCGTGTGCTTGTGCGGAAAGAATAAGCCCTTAAAAAGATTTCTCTGCAACGAGAGGCCTCCTTTTTGTTTCTGATTGCGGGACAAGGGCCAGCTGCGCACCATTCGAGGGAACGTCAGGATTTAAAAATCAGAGCTCATCACATTGAAGTGAGGACTCAATTAGGATCTCTTCAGGCCTACTGGAGCCACGGATTCATTGTCGTTTTAGTCCCATTAGTGCAAATTATCATATTTGAGGCGTTTTATAAATTTAATTGTGACATTGTATCCGTCGGCACAAAGACAGCATGATCGAGTTGCGCTCTGTGGGCTTTGTTTTTATTTTTTCCTGATTATAAAAATAGGTATAACCCTCAGATAAACACGAGAATATATTTTAAAATTATCTTAAAAAAAGCCATGGTTGGTCCCTCTTGCTCAAAATTGATGAGAAATGAAGTCCCATCATCTTTCTCTACAAATCAATACATGCATGTCCACATACAGATGCGTCAAAACTAGACACACCTGCACGGTAATATGAAGAGTTTCTGGTTTTTATTTTTTTAATTTGTGATTATGCTGCCTTGGGGTTCCTGGGGGGCTTGACTCTTGATTTCGGTTCAGGTCATCTCACAGTTGGTGAGTTTGAGCCCCGCGTCAGGCTCTGCACGGACAGTGTGGCGACTGCTTGGGATTCTCTCTCTCTCTCTCTCTGTCTCTCCTCTCTGTCTCTCTCTGCCCGTCTCCTGTGCACACTCTCTCAAAATAAATAAATAAACGTTAAAAAAATTTTAACGTTTATTTATTTTTGAGAGACAGAGAGAGAAAGATCATGAGCAGGGGAGGGGCAGAGAGAGAGAGAGATACAGAATCTGAAGTAGGCTCCAGGCTCTGAGCTGTCAGCACAGAACCCAACGCGGGACTTGAACCCACGAACCGTTAGATAACCTGACTGAGCCACCCAGGCGCCCCATAAATAAACGTTTTCTTTTTAAAAACTGGTGATCACATGGTCAGGTTTTCTTTCATGACAAAATATTCTTCAAAACTCAGGGATTTTAAGGGCTGTGTAATATTTTATTATGTCATTTGTCTTCCCCCCATGCATGTACCTTCACAAATTTCTCATGTGGGTAGGAGTGTGTTCAGGAATGGGATCCCTCGATAGTTTCATAAGAGAATTTCCTAGAAACGGAAGCACTGATTCAAGGAATGGGACCCCTTGGAGATGCTTGATCTCCATTGCCGGATATGTACCCGGAAGTCCGAGTCTGCATCTCCACAGCCAGTGAGCAAGGGGCCACGTGCCGCTTCCTCTTGTCCAAGACGCGGTGTTGTCACGTCCCAATATTTACCAAAACTGGGGGGTCAGAATGAGCATTTTCGTCGTGTGTTCATTTTAATTTTTGATTCCTATGAGACTAGGTTGTGTTTATGTGTCTGTTAACTTATAGTTGTTTTGTTCATCGTGTGACATTTTCCAGTCACGATGATCATTCTCATACTCTCTCACCTCCTCCCTTCCTGCTATTTTCTTAGCCAAATGCTGATCACATGCTTCTCCTGACATGACAGGTAGCAATGACCTATTTGAACTACTTCGTGGCCACACACACTATTTTCCACCCTAGATTCTTCTCATAGGACGTCTCTGGTGCCCGTTTTTATAGGTAACGTGAGTGGGCTTGAACTTGTCCGGTGCCCAGTCCTCATGGAAACAGGAAAAAAAAAAATCAAAGAAACAGGGTTGGAAATGACAGGAATACTCTTGGGCCCCATGAGACAGAGTCTGGAGCAAGCGTGTGATCTTCCACACCAGCCCAGCGAAGGCGAAGGAACTGTACGCTCGGAGCCGTAGCTTCCATCCAGTGGAATTACATGGAAGGAAAGAGTGATGTTTGCTGCCTCCGCACCAGCATCCACATTTCACGGTAAACAAGAGAAGGGATGGGGATTG